>JAHIAM010000044.1:0-77834 GCA_021605205.1 Aegilops longissima | reverse complement strand
GTTGAATGATCTGATTGACATGACCCATTCCATTAGCATAGCACCTGATCGTATAGTTTGTTGCTAGTGCTTTTCTTCATGACTTATACATGTTCCTATGACTATGAGATTATGCAACTCCCGCTTGCCCGAGGAACACTTTGGTGCTACCAAACGTCACAACGAATCGGGTGATTATAAAGGTACATTACAGGTGTCTCCGAAGGTACATGTTGGGTTGGCATATTTCGAGATTAGGATTTGTCACTCCGATTGCCGGAGAGGTATCTCTGGGCCCTCTCGGTAATGCACATCACATAAGCCTTGCAAGCATTGCAACTAAATGTGTTAGTTGTGAGATGATGTATTACGGAACGAGAAAAGAGACTTGCCAAGAACGAGATTGAACTAGGTATTGGATACCGACGATCGAATCTCGGGCAAGTAACATACCGATGACAAAGGAACAACGATGTTGTTATGCGGTCCGACCGATAAAGATCTTCGAGAATATGTAGGAACCAATATGGGCATCCAGGTCCCGCTATTGGTTATTGACCGAGAGGTGTCTCGGCCATGTCTACATAGTTCTCGAACCCGTAGGGTCCGCACGCTTAACGCTTCGATGATGCTTATTATGAGTTTATATGATATTGATGTACCAAGGTTGTTCGAGTCCCGATGAGATCACGGACATGACGAGGAGTCTCAAATGGTCGAGACATAAAGATTGATATATTGGAAGCCTATGTTTGATTCGAAATCACTCCGGTGAAATTGGGAATTTTACCGAGTACCGAGGGTTACCTGAACCTCCGGGGGTCAATGGGCCTTGATGGGCCTTAGTGGAAAGGAGGAAAG
The DNA here is from genome assembly GCA_021605205.1 of Aegilops longissima. Taxonomy (NCBI): domain Eukaryota; kingdom Viridiplantae; phylum Streptophyta; class Magnoliopsida; order Poales; family Poaceae; genus Aegilops; species Aegilops longissima. The sequence continues at coordinate 76,994 of JAHIAM010000044.1, read as the reverse complement.
GGGCCCAAGTGCTGGTCAGACCTTCCCCTTCCCTAGTCCTATTAGGACTAGGAGAAGGGGTGGCGCCTCTCTCCCTTCCCACTTGGCCAATCCTAGTTGGACTAGGATTGGGGAGGAATCCTACCCCTGGGAGTAGGACTCCCAGCGCAGCCCTTGGTGGCCGCCAGCCCCTCCCTTCCCTCCTTTATATACAGGGCAGAGGGCACCCCATGGGACACAAGTTGATCATTGAGATCGTTCCTCAGCCGTGTGCGTGCCCCTTCCACCAAACTACACCTCGAATATACCGCTGCGGAGCTTAGGCGAAGCCTCGCGCCGTGGAACATCATCATCGCCACCACGCCGTCGTCTCGACGAAACTCTCCTCAACACTCGGCTGGATCGGAGTTCGAGGGACGCCATCGAGCTGAACGTGTGCAGAACTCGGAGGTGCCGTGACGCTCGTACTTGGATCGGTTGGATCGGGAGAAGTACGACTACTTCCTCTACGCTATGCCAACGCTTCCGTTGGTGGTCTACGAGGGTACGTAGACAACACTCTCATCTCGTTGCTATGCATCACCATGGTCTTGCGTGATCGTAGGAATTTTTTGAAATTACTACGCTCCCCAACAAAGGGCATCCGAGCCTGGTTTTATGCGTTGATGTCATATGCACGAGTAGAACACAAGTGAGTTGTGGGCGATACAAGTCATACTACCTACCAGCATGTCATACTTTGGTTCAGCGGTATTGTGAGATGAAGCGGCCGGACCGACATTACGCCAGACGCTTACGCGAGACTGGTTTCACCGCTGTGAGCACTCGCTGCTTAAAGGTGACCGGCGGTGTCTGTCTCTCTCACTTTAGTTGAACTGTGGCTACGCCCGGTCCTTGAGAAGGTTAAACGGAGTCTATTTGACGAAGTATCGCTGTGGTTTTGATGCGAGGTAAGAACGGTTCTTGCTCAGCCCGTAGCATCCACGTAAAACTTGCAACAACAAAGTAGAGGACGCCTAACTTGTTTTTGCAGGGCATGTTGTGATGTGATATGGTCAAGACGTGATGCTATATTTTATTGTATGAGATGATCATGTTTTGTAACCGAAGTTATCGGCAATCGGCAGGAGCCATATGGTTGTCGCTTATTGTATGAAATGCAACGCCATGTAATTGCTTTACTTTATCACTAAGGAGTAGCGATAGTCGAGAAGCAATAGTTGGCGAGACGACAACGATGCTACGATGGAGATCAAGGTGTCGCGCGGTGGTGACGATGGTGATCATGACGGTGCTTGAGATGGAGATCACAAGCACAAAATGATGATGGCCATATCATATCACTTATATTGATTGCATGTGATGTTAATCCTTTATGCATCTTATCTTGCTTTGATTGACGGTAGCATTATAAGATGATCCTTACTAAATTATCAAGAAGTGTTCTCCCGAGTATGCACCGCTATGAAAGTTCTTCGTCTTTGAGACACCACGTGATGATCGGGTGTGATAGGCTCTACGCTCAAATACAACGGTGCAAAACAGTTGCACACGCGAATACTCAGGTTATACTTGACGAGCTATGCATATAAGATATGACCTCGGAACACGGAGACCGAAGGTCGAGCGTGAATCATATAGTAGATATGATCAACATATTGATGTTCACCATTGAAACTACTCCATCACACGTGATGATCGGTCATGGTGTAGTTGATATGGATCACGCAATCACTTAGAGAATTGAGGATATTTTTCTAAGTGGGAGTTCTTAAGTAATATGATTAATTGAACTTAAATTTATCATGAACTTAGTACCGATAGTATCTTGCTTGTCTATGATGTGTAGATAGATGGCTCGTCTTTGTTGTTCCGTTGAATTTTAATGCGTTCCTTGAGAAAGCAAAGTTGAAAGATGATGGCAGCAATTACACGGACTGGGTCCGTAATTTGAGGATTATCCTTATTGCTGCATTGGAAGAATTACGCCCCGAAGCACCGTTAGGTGCCAGTGCCTGGTGCAAGGGCTGCGCCGAGGTTATGAACGTCCGCAAAGCAAAGCTGATGACTACTCTATAGTTCAAGTGCCATGCTTTACGGCTTAGAACCGGGACTTCAACGCTGCTTTGAACACCATGGGGCATATGAGATGTTCCAGAGTTGAAGTTAATATTCCAAGCGAATGCCCGGATTGAGAGATATGAAGTCTCCAATAAGTTCTATATCTGTAAGATGGAGGAGAACGGTTCACAAGGAGCATATACTCGTAATGTCCGGATATAACAATCACTTGATTCAACCGGAGTTAATCTTCCGGATGATTGCGCCATTGATGTAATTCTCCAATCATCGCCACCAAGCTACAAGAGCTTCGTGATGAACTATAATATGCAAGGGATGACCAAAACAATGCCCGAGCTCTTCGCGATGCCGAAAGTCATGGAGGTAGAAATCAAAAGGAGCATCAAGTGTTGATGGTTAACAAAACCACTAGTTTCAAGAAAAGGGCAAAGGAAAGAAAAGGAAACTTCAAAAGAGCGGCAAGCAAGTTGCGATCAAGAGAAGAAACCCAAGTCTGGTCCTAAGCTCAAACTGAGTGCTTCTATTGCAAGCAGGCTGGTCACCGAAGCGGAACTGCCCCAAGTATTTGGCGGATAAGAAGGATGGCAAGGTTAACAAAGGTATATGTGATATACATGTTATTGATGTGTACCTTACTAATACTCGCAGAGCACTGGTATTTGATACGGTTCTTGCTAATATTTGCAACTCAAACAGGGCTACGGATTAAGTGAAGATTGGCTAAGGACAAGGTGACAATGCGGCGTGGAAATGGTTCCAAAGTCGATGTGATCGCAATGGCACGCTACCTCTACATCTACCTTCGGATTAGTATTAGACCTAAATAATTGTTATTTAGTACCAGCGTTGAGCATGAACATTATATCTGGATCTTGTTTGATGCGAGACGGTTATTCATTTAAATCAGAGAATAATGGTTGTTCTATTTATATGAATAATATCTTTTATGGTCATGCACCATTGAAGAATGGTTTGTTTTTACTTAATCTTGATAGTAGTGATACACATATTCATAATGTTGAAACCAAAAGATGCAGAGTTGATAATGATGGTGCAAAGCGCATGAAGAAACTCCATACTGATGGACTTTTGGAGTCACTTGATTATGAATCACTTGGCACTTGCGAACCGTGCCTTATGGGCAAGATGACTAAAACACCGTTCTCCGGAACTATGGAGAGAGCAACAGATTTATTGGAAATCATACATACTGATGTATGTGGTCCAATGAATGTTGAGGCTCGTGGCGGATATCGTTATTTTCTCACCTTCACAGATGATTTGAGCAGATATGGGTATATCTACTTAATGAAACACAAGTCTGAAACATTTGAAAAGTTCAAAGAATTTCAGAGTGAAGTGGAAAATCATCGTAACAAGAAAATAAAGTTTCTACGATCTGATCGTGGAGGAGAATATTTGAGTTACGAGTTTGGCCTACATTTGAAACAATGCGGAATAGTTTCGCAACTTACGCCACCTAGAACACCACAACGTAATGGTGTGTCCGAACGTCGTAATCGTACTTTATTAGATATGGTGCGATCTATGATGTCTCTTACCGATTTACCGCTATCGCTTTGGGGTTATGCTTTAGAGACGGCTACATTCACTTTAAATAGGGCACCATCTAAACCGCTGAGACGACGCCTTATGAACTGTGGTTTGGCAAGAAACCAAAGTTGTCGCTTTGAAAGTTTGGGGCTGCGATGCTTATGTGAAAAAGCTTCAACCTGATAAGCTCGAACCCAAATCGAGAAATGTGTCTTCATAGGATACCCAAAGGAGACAGTTGGGTACACCTTCTATCACAGATCCGAAGGCAAGATTTTTGTTGCTAAATTCGAAACTTTTTGGAGAAAGAGTTTCTCACGAAAGAAGTGAGTGGGAGGAAAGTAGAACTTGATGAGATAATCAGATCTACTCCCTTATTGAGAAGTAGTACATCACGTAAAACAGTTTCGTGACACCTACACCAAATAGGAGGAAGCTAATGATGATGATCATGAAACTTCAGATCAAGTTTCTACAGAACTTCAGAGATCAACCAGAGCAAGATCCGCACTGAGTGGTACGGTAATCCTATTTTGGAAGTCATGTTATCGAACATGATGAACCTACTAACTATGAAGAAGCGATGGTGAGCCCAGATTCCACAAAATGGCTTGAGGCCATGAAATCGAGATGGGATCCATGTATGAGAACAAAGTATGGACTTTGGTTGACTTGCCCGATGATCGGCAAGCAATTGAGAATAAATGGATCTTCAAGAAGAAGACCGACGCTGATGGTAATGTTATCGTCTATAAAGCTCGACTTGTTGCAAAAGGTTTTCGACAAGTTCAAGGGATTGACTACGATGAGACCTTCTCACCAGAAGCGATGCTTAAGTCCGTCTGAATCATGTTAGCAATTGCCGCATTTTATGATTATGAAATTTGGCAAATGGATGTTAAAACTGCATTCCTGAATGGATTTCGAAGAAGAGTTGTATATGATGCAACCAGAAGGTTTTGTCGATCCAAAGGAGCTAACAAAGTGTGCAAGCTCCAATGATCCATTTATGGACTGGTGCAAGCCTCTCGAGTTGGAATAAACGCTTTGATAGTGTGATCAAAGCATTTGGTTTTATATGACTTTTGGAGAAGCCCAGATTTACAAGAAAGTGAGTGGAGCTCAGAGCATTTCGATATTATATGTGGATGACATATTATTGATCGGAAATGATATAGAATTTCTGATAGCATAAAGGGATACTTGAATAAGAGTTTTCATGAAAGACCTTGGTGAAGCTGCTTACATATTGGGCATTAAGATCTATAGAGATAGATCAAGACGCTTAATAGGACTTTCACAAAGCACATACCTTGATAAAGTTTTGAAAAAGTTCAAATGGATCGAGCAAAGAAAGGGTTCTTGCCGGTATTACAAGGTGTGAAGTTGAGTAAGACTCAATGCCCGACCACCGCAGAAGATAGAGAGAAAATGAAAGATGTTCCTATGCTTCAGCCATAGGCTCTATCATGTATGCAATGCTGTGTACCAGACCTGATGTGTGCCTTGTCAGTAAGTTTAGCGGTACCAAAGTAATCCAGAGTGGATCATCGACACAGCGGTCAAGAACATCCTTAAGTACTTGAGAAGAACTAAGGATATGTTTCTCATTTATGGCGGTGACAAAGAGCTCGTCAGAACGGTTACGCCGATGCAAGTTTTGACACTGATCCGGACGATTCTAAATCGCAAACCGGATACGATTTACATTAAACGGTGGAGCTGTCGGTTGGTGCAGTTCCAAACAAAGCGCCGCTATGGGATCTACATGTGAAGTTGAGTACATAGCTGCTTCGAAGCAGCTAATGAAGGAGTCTCGATGAAGGAGTTCATAACCGATCTAGGTGTTGTACCTAGTGTATCGGGTCCAATGAAAATCTTTTGTGACAATATCGTGCAATTGCCTTGGCAAAGGAATCCAGATTTCACAAGAGAACCAAGCACATCAAAAGACGCTTCAACTCCATCCGGATTTGGTCCAGTGGGAGACATAGAGATATGCAAGATACATACGGATCTGAATGTTGCGCACCCGCTGACTAAGCCTCTTCCACGAGCAAAACATGATCAGCACCAAGACTCCATGGGTGTTAGAATCATTATTGTGTAATCTAGATTATTGACTCTAGTGCAAGTGGGAGATCAAGGAAATATGCCCTAGAGGCAATAATAATGTTATTATTTATTTCCTTATATCATGATAAATGTTTATTATTCATGCTAGAATTGTATTAACCGGAAACATAATACATGTGTGAATACATAAACCTACAAAGTGTCACTAGTATGCCTCTACTTGACTAGCTCGTTAATCAAAGATGGTTATGTTTCCTAACCATGAACAAGGAGTTGTTATTTGATTAACGGGATCACATCATTGGTTGAATGATCTGATTGACATGACCCATTCCATTAGCATAGCACCTGATCGTATAGTTTGTTGCTAGTGCTTTTCTTCATGACTTATACATGTTCCTATGACTATGAGATTATGCAACTCCTGCTTGCCCGAGGAACACTTTGGGTGCTACCAAACGTCACAACGAATCGGGTGATTATAAAGGTACATTACAGGTGTCTCCGAAGGTACATGTTGGGTTGGCATATTTCGAGATTAGGATTTGTCACTCCGATTGTCGGAGAGGTATCTCTGGGCCCTCTCGGTAATGCACATCACATAAGCCTTGCAAGCATTGCAACTAAATGTGTTAGTTGTGAGATGATGTATTACGGACGAGAAAAGAGACTTGCCAAGAACGAGATTGAACTAGGTATTGGATACCGACGATCGAATCTCGGGCAAGTAACATACCGATGACAAAGGAACAACGATGTTGTTATGCGGTCCGACCGATAAAGATCTTCAGAGAATATGTAGGAACCAATATGGGCATCCAGGTCCCGCTTATTGGTTATTGACCGAGAGGTGTCTCGGTCATGTCTACATAGTTCTCGAACCCGTAGGGTCCGCACGCTTAACGCTTCGATGATGCTTATTATGAGTTTATATGATATTGATGTACCAAGGTTGTTCGAGTCCCTGATGAGATCACGGACATGACGAGGAGTCTCAAATGGTCGAGACATAAAGATTGATATATTGAAGCCTATGTTTGACTCGGAATCACTCCGGTGAAATTGGGAATTTTACCGAGTACCGAGGGGTTACCGAACCTCCCGGGGTCAATGGGCCTTGATGGGCCTTAGTGGAAAGGAGGAAAGGGGCCCAAGTGCTGGTCAGACCTTCCCCCTTCCCTAGTCCTATTAGGACTAGGAGAAGGGGTGCCTCTCTCTCCTTCCCACTTGGCCAATCCTAGTTGGACTAGGATTGGGAGGAATCCTACTCCCGTGGGAGTAGGACTCCCAGCGCAGCCCTTGGTGGCCGCCAGCCCCTCCCCTTCCCTCCTTTATATACAGGGCAGAGGGCACCCCATGGGACACAAGTTGATCATTGAGATCGCCTTAGCCGTGTCGGTGCCCCTTCCACCAAACTACACCTCGAATATACCGCTATGGAGCTTAGGCGGCCTGCGCCGGTGGAACATCAACATCGCCACCACGCCGTCGGTCGACGAAACTCTCCTCAACACTCGGCTGGATCGGAGTTCGAGGGACGCCATCGAGCTGAACGTGTGCAGAACTCGGAGGTGCCGACGCTCGGTACTTAGATCGGTTGGATCGGGAAGAAGTACGACTACTTCCTCTACGCTATGCCAACGCTTCCGCTGTCTGGTCTCACGAGGGTACGTAGACAACACTCTCATCTCGTTGCTATGCATCACCATGGTCTTGCGTGATCGTAGGAATTTTTTTTGAAATTACTACGTTCCCCAACAATGTATAGGTAGTAGCCCCTGAGACTCTGATTGGCTGCCCAAGGGAGGCGATCCGAGGATCAAAAAGATATGCCCAGGAAATAATCTGATTAATTGGAACACAGGCTGTTACCTTCCTGGCGGCTGCCCAGACTACAGAGGTTGCAGATCTGCAGCGGAAGCTTGATGTAGCAGATGATGACATTATGCTTATCAACAGGCGGCTTGACGAGGTGCAAGGTATGTCTTGGGGGTAGTCCTTACATGCACGTGCTTGTAATATGATCATGACGCTAAGAATTGTATACTGAAATATGCATGACTGCAGATGGTGCTGGCGCAGTTGAGATCCTGCGGGCTGAGCTGGCCCGGGCCAAGGAGCAGGCCCGGATTAGTAATGCGGCTACCGAAAAGGCATCAGCCAAATTAAAGGCCGAACAGGCTGCTCGGCACAAAGACGAGGAGAGAATATCCACGATGGCGCTTGAACTAAAGAATGCCGCTAGCCGCTGTGAATTTCTCGAGAAGGATAATAAAGCCAGAACGGCTGATCTTGACAAGGCCTTACGAGAGGTGAAAGAAGCGCGGTCCGAGTCTAGAGTGGCCCGGGAGGAGATCCGGCAAGCTGGGGAGATCACGGCTGGTAAGCCCTTTTTGTTACAAACTAAGTTAGGCGATCCGAATTATGCCCCGCTTAATCAAGTGTGGAGTTCTCCAGATGCATTGTTGGATTTGTCGAAGAGTGTCTCCAATGCGACGCAGTTTTTCCAAGCGCAAGAAGGACGGGAAACAGAAAAGTTGTTCTACTGCTGAACAAACAGATGGCCCAGTGGGCACAGCTCCATAAGATATCCGGGTCTACCATGAATGATGTCGTGGTCCGGCTGTGGCCGACCGAGCCAATTCCGGATAGTTATTTCGGTCTGGTGCAGCGACTTGTTGATGTGGTGCCGCGTATCGATGCCGTGTAGCGGTCGTTGTGCATTGAAGGTGCACAGATGGCTTTTGCCCGTGTCAAGACATACTGGGCGAAGAGTCCACCCAAGGGCAAGGACCACCACGCACCAGAGCATTATTTCGAGGATGTCTTAGAGGGTGCCCGCTTGATAGAGGGTCAGTGCTCGAAAGATATGATATTCGAGTGGGATGTATTGAAATTGTAAAAGACAATATTATGAAATAATAAAGTTATTTGTCATTTTAAAGTTGCTTAAAAGCTTTGATTCCTCTTGTGCGGCCGTTTTAATATAATCTGAAAGTTTCCACTCATCGGTTTCAGCCCCCTCGTAGAAAATACAGGGGTGTTCGGAAAAGCAATTGATCACTCTTAACCCAACGTCTTAGTCCATAAAGGAGGTGTCAATGCGGTGAATTAGGCAATCGGACTATAGGGCGTTAACACTTTCACTTAGCCTTAGGAGTTTTATGGTGGATCTACGATATAGACCCTGTTATGTACGCGGTTATCCCAATGCGGTGCGTGACATGTATGACCCGAAAGAAGGTCCTTCGTGTAATATGGGGGAATCGCGAAAGATTTTGTTAAGTCCTTGAGTGGTTGACCAGTTGTCGCCGCATCATGAAAGTTAGTTTTCGGCTTTCTCTACTGAGGTGTTTGACCAGATGAACCGGAGACACAATCGCAATAGTTCTCCCTTTACTACCCTAGCCGATAGAGCGGAACGTAAGGTAGTAAGCACAGGAGCCGGGCAACCCAACTGTTGACCCAAGACATGATTCGGAGCTGATGCATATAAGGCCAAACTCGCGACACCGAAGTATGCTATAAAGCTGTTCGGACTTTATTGGCAACTCATTTTGTTCTCATGCCAAGCCCCTGGCAAGTTATGTGGGGGTGCGTGTGAAACAACCGAAGGAGCAAAATTCAGTTCTATATAGAAAAGTGAATACCGGATACGGATTATGTTCACTGGAACCTGAGTGACATGCCAATCATCATTTTATAGATAATAACGCCACAACCCCGGCTATTTGACATGCCAGGGGTCGACGGCTGAGGAAACATGCACATTACAGGCTATCGAAATAGAGAGTGCGGTCTACAAAAAGTTGTTTTGGACCTCTTGTCGCACGTCTGTGCTGCCTTTCCTCGGTGAAGGGGCTCCTTAACAGGAGTAGCCTTTGGGTGAATTTACGAACCCGAACTGCGATAGAGTCCGTGAGCTGATCAGCCTTTGCGCCACCTGTGGTAAAGGATAATGAAAAATAAAGAGTAGTTAGAAAAAAAGAGGTTATGGGAGTACTTGCAGGCCCGTCCGTATTGTACTTCCGTCGATGCCCGGGGTATCTTAAGTGCATAGTTATGTATGCGCGGTACAGATTTCACAGGTATATGTGGCGGACGGCAGAAGCCGAACTGCTAGTCCAATTCCGAAATTTGTCGATCCTGTTGAATGGAGACCGGTGGCTTAAGGGCCGACCGGTTATGCGGTTCAATAGGACCGCTTTGTACGTCGGATGAGGTCGCCATAGTATGATCCTCAGTTCGGAGGGAGTTCTTCTCCTACTCCCCTGTAGAGTTGTGTGTCACGTATACCATGTTTACTGTTTTTACTTTGGGGGGAAATTGCTTCTGACCCCCGTATTTGGTTGGTGAGTCTCTTTTGTCGTCGCTATCACCGGGCAGCCTCCTCCCCTTCTGTTCGGCGTTGAGCTTGCCAGCCTGCTTGAAGACCCAACAACTTATGTTGGTATGATTATCTGGTTTATCGGGGTGGCCATGAATCTGGCAGGGCCGATCCAATATCTTGTTTAAATTGGATGGTCCGTCTCTATTTGCCTTGAATGGCTTTTTCCATTGACCGGGTTTGGGGCCGCTGAATCCGTTGTTGACTGCTGTGTCGTGCATTCTTTCATTATCATTGCGACATTTGTATTTACTGCGTCGTGGCTTGCCATTGCCGTCTCGGACTTCGGAAGTGTCCGGATTGTTGGCGCTGTTGCTTCTATGGGCGAGCCAGCTGTCTTCTGCCGCGCAAAAGCGGGTCACCAGGGCGGTAAGGGCTGACATGAATTTTGGTTTTTCTTGACCGAGGTGGCGGGTGAGCCACTCATCCCGGACGTTGTGCTTGAAGGCCGCTAGGGCTTCCGCGTCCGGGCAGTCGATGATTTGGTTCTTTTTAACTAGGAACCTAGTCCAGGGCTTCCTGGCTGATTCTCTGGGCCGCTGGACAATGTGACTTAAGTCATCGGCATCCGGTGGCTGGACATATGTACCTTGGAAGTTGTCACGGAAGGCGTCTTCCAAATCCTCCCAGCTGCCAATAGAGTTTTCGGGCAGACTGTTTAGCCAATGCCGAGCTAGCCCTTTGAGTTTTAGTGGGAGGTATTTGATGGCGTGAAGGTCGTCTCCGCGATCCATATGGATATGGAGAAGAAAATCCTCGATCCATACCACGGGATAAGTTGTTCCATCATATGATTCAATATTCATGGGTTTAAACCCTTCTGGGAATTCATGCTCCATGACTTCCTCAGTGAAGCAAAGAGGGTGTGCGGCGCCTCTATATCGGGCCACATCGCGACGTAGCTCCGATGGAGTCCATCTGCGGTTTTCGGCCCGGGCATGACTAGGCTTGTCACGTTCGAATAGATAGCCATCGCCACGTGTCGGGGCACGTCCTCGCGATTTGTAGATCGATCTGGTATGTCCTGCTCTATTGTCTAGGTCCTGCCGAAGGTCATATGTATAACCCCGAGTTGTTTTATCTCTGCCTTTACAGCGAGGTGGGGCAGGCTGGTGTTCAGCCTGAGTTGCTGCTTTATCCCGACTATGCGGTGGTCGGTCATCCGCATTGCATGATGATGGTATGGGCTCCGGTGCTTCATCATCGAACTGAGGTAGCAATTTGCGCTTCGGGTAACTTTTGGCTGGGCACTTAAGGCCGTATTCTTCGGCTGCCAGGACATCGGTCCATCTATCGTTGAGCAGATCTTGGTTCAGTTGAAGCTGATGCTGCTTCTTTTTCAGGCTCCTTGCAATGGCTATTAGCCGGCGCTTAAGGCGCTCCTGCTTGAGAGGTTCCTCAGGCACGATAAAGTCCTCGTTGCCGAGGCTCACCTCATCCTCGGAGAGTGGAAGGTAATTACTGTCCTCCGAGTCCTCATTTATGGCCTGTTCGTTAGGGCTAACTTGCCCATTTTCCCATTCCTCCTGTTCGGAAGTTGCTTCAACGGGGTCTTTATTATCTTCGGCACTGTCCGGAGTATTATCTTCTCCTGTGCTGGTGTTACAATCTTTGCTGCGGCGTGATTTTGAGCGGCGCCGTTGACGCCGGTGCTTTGGTGGTATCTCGGGAGGTTTATCCTCGACTGGATCCTTCTTGTTATTGCCCTTGTTCTCTTCAGGTGTGTCCACCATGTATATGTCATACGAGGAGGTGGCCGTCCAACGTCCGGTAAATGGCGGGTTTTGGGCCTCCTCTTCTCCGGCATCGTTGTCCATAACGTCGATGTCTTCGGAGCTGTAATCGAGCATGTCGGTTAGGTCTTCGACAGTGGCTATGAAGTGGGCGGTGGGTGGGAAGCGAAATTCCCTGTCATTAGACTCCAGTTCGAACCGGATAGTGTTCGGCTGCGTGCCCTCCGCTAAGGATAGTGCTCTTAACGAGTTTAACACGTCGCCCAAAGGCGGGTGCCGAAAAATGTCTGCGGAGCTGAATTCAACGATCGGTGACTGATCGAGCTCGACGCTTGTGGACGCACATGGTTCAGAGCCTGTAGCCGGAAACGAGTCCGAGGCTCCGGTAACACAGATTCCACTCGAGGTTGGGTCTGTGTGCGGCTCTGACGCCGCGAGGACTGCGACATCCGTGGCGGGGTTGAGCTTCCCGTCTTCGGATGGCGCGATCTGCTCCGGATCTAAGGCCAGAGCGGTCACAGGTCCTATCTCCTGGGTGTGGTCCGATGACAGATTAAAGTCATGTTCATCGTGGCGATGGGAAGCGGCTGCTGAGGTCTCGAATCCGTGGAATATCAAGTCTCCACGGATATCCGCGACGGAGTTCAAGCTCCCAAATCTGCTCTGACGGCCAGGGGTGTAGCTGCCGATTCACTCCAGATGGCCAAGCGAGTTGGCCTGTAGTGCGAAGCCGCCGAACACGAAGATCCGTCCGGGGAGGAAGACTTCCCCTTGGACAGCACTGGTGTAGATGATTGAAGGAGCCATCAAACCTTTTGAGGACGGCATAGTGGAACTCTCAATGAAAGCACCAATGTCGGTGTCAAAACCGGCGGATCTCGGGAGGGGGTCCTGAACTGTGCGTCTAAGGTCGATGGTAACAGGAGACGGAGGACACAATGCTTACCCAGGTTCGGGCCCTCAATATGGAGGTAATACCCTACTTCCTGCTTGATTGATCTTGATGAATATGAGTACTACAAGAGTTGATCTACCACGAGATCGTAATGGCTAAAACCCTAGAAGTCTAGCCTGTCTGACTATAATTGTATCTCTCCTCTACGGACTAAGCCCTCCGGTTTATATAGACACTGGAGGGGACTAGGGTTACACAAAGTCGGTTACAGAGAAGGGAATCTTCATATTTGGTCGCCAAGCTTGCCTTCCACGCCAAGGAGAGTCCCATCCGGACACGGGTAAAGTCTTCGGTCTTTGTATCTTCACAGTCCATTAGTCCGGCCCATGTCCAACAGACCGGACGCCCGAGGACCCCTTAGTCTAGGACTCCCTCAATCGCGCCTCAGGAGCCAAATTGGTCACGTAGCCCCTCACCCCTTAGTCTCGTCCTGGTGATCCGGACGACTCGATGGCGGCTGAGGTACGTGTGGGACTGGGCCCTGCCGACGCAGAACACTAAGGCCTACTCTCGCATTCCCTTCCCGAGGGTTGTTTGTACGTCAAGGGGAACTCCTGAGCATCGCGCCTCAGGAGCCAAACTGGTCATGTAGCCCCTCACCCCTTGGTCTCGTCCTGGTGATCCGGACGACCCAATGGCAGCTGAGGTACACGCGGGGCCGGGCTCTGCCGACGCAGAACACTAAAGCAATGAGAAGGAAATCACGGAATCCTAGCAAATTATTACAAGACATATTGTTCATCCAAATACCAAACACAAGTTTTAACGCCTCAACGAGGCACGGTGCATGTTGCAGAACATAAAAGTGGAGGGAAGCGCCGCCAGCAAGCCTTCTCTTCAGCCTTGGGCGCTGCCATCGCCCGCGAGGAGTGCCCCTTCGTCGACAACGTTGCTGTCGCCCGTGCCGTCCGCCGGGGCCGCAGGGTCGGCGGCACTGTCAGCCGGGGGCGCGGGGTCGACGGCAAGGAATTTCTCTAGCAGGGCCTCCATGAGGGAGTCCTAGACTAAGGGGTCCTCGGGCGTTCGGCCTGTTATTCATTGGGCCGGACTGATGGGCTGTGAAGATATGTAGGCCGAAGACTATACCCGTGTCCGGATTGGGCCTTCCTTGGCATGGAAGGCAAGCTAGGCGACCGACTATGTAGATTCCCTCTGATGTAACCGACTCTATGTAACCCTAGATCTCTCCGGTGTCTATATAAACCGGAGAGCGTAGTTCAGATAGGCGAATACTCATTACCATATTCACATAGGCTAGACTTCTAGGGTTTAGCCATTACGATCTCGAGGTAGATCAACTTGTAACACTCATATTCATCAAGATCAATCAAGCAGGAAGTAGGGTATTACCTCCATAGAGAGGGCCCGAACCTGGGTGTCAGGATCCCGATTCTAAGTCACACCGATCTAGCATGTAACACCTCATATCACTTTGCAGCCTCACGCACGGTATTCCCACGAGTGTTGCCTTACCTGTCCCGGGACCGTTTGCGCCTTTCGGCTCACGTATATGATAGTGTCGCTAGCATCCATATGACAGAGAACCTGGGCCGACATGACTAGTCGTGAAACCAAAGTGGCACTAACTTACGGGGACAGGCATACATGAAACAACATCGAGCATGTCGGTCATCAACGTGTGAATCCGGACTGTAGCAACTGGGCTAACAGGACTACGGGAATCCGGGCTGTAGCAAGCTAGCAGGACTCTGAAAGTCACCGCGTGACATTTCCCCGAAGGGACAGACACATGAACGATGTGAATCACATGCCGACCAGTCTAAGCATTCCGGAGCAGTACTGCTGGGCTAGCAGGACACCAGTAAACCGGGATGTAGCAGACTACCATGGCTAAGTGGAAGCACCAGACTACATTTCCCCATAAGAGAGGCTACCAAGGATAGACAACTAGGTTGTCGGATCCCACACATACCAAGCATTTAAATCATACACACAATATGCTCGATATGTGAAAATACAACATGGCATCACAACAAGACTCTACGACTCAGAGTATTTATTCATAAGGCTCCAAAGAGTCATATATTACAAACATGGGTCTCATGACCCAACATGCAGAGCATACAAGCATCAAGCGGAAGCATAAACATGTCTGAGTACAGACAACTACAAATGAAAAAGACTGATAAGCGTGACTATCTACAAGACCCTCCCAAGGGTACAAGATCGTAGCTGAGGTAACAAGCTAAATGTCGAAGTCCATGCAGAACTACTAGTGAGACTGACGTCTCCCTGCAAAAACATCTAATAGGCAAACGTGAGTACAAATGTACCCAGCAAGACTTATATCAGAACTATCTACATATGCATCAGTATCAAAAGGGGTGGTGGAGTTTGACTACAGCAAGCCAGCTTTGACTCGGTGGCTAACCTGAACTACGACTGCAAGTAACTCTTTTGAGGTGGCGCACACGAGTCCACATAGTCACCAATCAATACACCACTCGGGATCCGCTCCCGTTTCCTCACGAGAACGTCATCCATAGCACTCATGCTTATCTTGCGAGTTTTAGAGTATCCACTTTCACTTGTCTATGAACTGTACAGGCAACCTAGAAGTCCTTCTCCGCAGACACAACTATTCAAATAGATGATGTTAACCCTGCAGGGGTGTACTTCTTCACTCACGCTCTCGCCACTTACCACCATGTAATTCGGCAACCTTCAAGTGGAAGCCTGGTGAGGGAGTCGGCCACGACCTTACTAACCACCCAAGTCTCTCGTCCAGGTTTATCGCCTATTCGGGTTCCATCCGCAAGGAGATCCGGCCGGGGTGTCGCTTACGGCCCCAAACGATGTGTACAGGGTTCCAAGCCCACCAAACGGGCGACGCTTGGCATACTCGGCCACGGTACCTAGTCTGTCCCAAGCCCACCTGTATCGTGTGCCACTTGGTAGACTACTAACACTACCTACAAACACCAGAAACTAGTTGCAACTCCTGGATAGAGATCAGGTTGATTAATAAGTCGAGAGAGCTTGGAGCGCCCGAAGCCCAATGTGTGGTAGTAACTGTTCATGGATCACAAACATAGAACTCAGTTCCTGAGGACGGCTGCAATGAGACAACCCACCATGTACTCCTACACGGCCTCTCACCGCTACCTTTACCAAATCGTGTTCACACACTTAGCTCTCAACAGTAGGACATGTTCACTGATATGTCTCCAACGTATCTATAATTTTTGATTGCTCCATGCTATATTATCTACTGTTTTGGACCATATTGGGCTTTATTTTCCACTTTTATATTTCTTTTGGGACTAACCTATTAACCGGAGGCCCAGCCCATAATTGTTGTTTTTTTGCCTATTTTAGTGTTTCGAAGAAATGAAATATCAAACGGAGTCCAAACGGAATTAAACCTTTGGGAACGTGGTTTTCTCACCGAATATGATCCAGGAGACTTGGACGCCCCCCCCCCCCGGTCAAGAAAGAAAGGAGGCAGCCACGAGGGTGGAGGGCGCGCCCCTGCCTCGTGGGCCCCCCTTTGCTCCACCGACGTACTCCTTCCTCCTATATATACCTACATACCCCCAAATGATTAGATACGGAGCCAAAAACCTAATTCCACCGCCGCAACCTTCTGTACCCACGAGATCCCATCTTGGGGCCTGTTCCGGAGCTCCGCCGGAAGGGGAATCCACCATGGAGGGCTTCTACATCATCACCATAGCCCCTCCGATGAAGTGTGAGTAGTTTACCACAGATCTTCGGGTCCATAGTTAGTAGCTAGATGGCTTCTTCTCTCTTTTTGGATCTCAATACAATGTTCTCCCCCTCTCTCGTTGAGATCTATTTGATGTAATCTTCTTTTTGTGGTGTGTTTGTTGAGATCGATGAATTGTGGGTTTATGATCAAGATTATCTATGAGCAATATTTGAATCTTATCTGAATTCTTTTATGTATGATTGGTTATCTTTGCAAGTCTCTTCGAATTATCTGTTTGGTTTGGCCTACTAGATTGGTTTTTCTTGCAATGGGAGAAGTGCTTAGCTTTGGGTTCAATCTTGCGTGTCCTTTCCCAAAGGATGAGGGGCAGCAAGGCACGATTGTATTGTTGCCATCGAGGATAACAAGATGGGTTTTTTATCATATTGCATGAATTTATCCCTCTACAAGATGTCATCTTGCTTAAGGCGCCACTGCTTTCATTAACTTAATACTCTAGATGCATGCCGGATAGCGGTCGATGAGTGGAGTAATAGTAGTAGATGCAGCAGATTCGGTCTACTTGTCTCGGACGTGATGCCTATATACATGATCATACCTAGATATTCTCATAACTATGCTCAATTCATCAATTGCTCAACAAGAATTGCTCACCCACCGTAGAATACTTATGCTCTTGAGAGAAGCCACTAGTGAAATCTATGGCCCCGGGTCTATTCTCATCATATCAATCTTCCATCACATTATTATTGCTTTGCTTTTTTACTTTTCCTTTTATTTTATTTTGCATCTTTATAAAAAATACAAAAATATTATCTATCATATCCATCAGATCTCACTCTCGTAAGTGACCGTGAAGGGATTGACAACCCATATTCGCGTTGGTTGCGAGGAGTTATTTGCTTTGTGTAGGTACGAGGGACTCGCATGGCCTCCTCTTGGATTGATACCTTGGTTCTCAAAACTGAGGGAAATACTTACGCTACTTTGCTGCATCATCCTCTCCTCTTCCGGAAATCCAACGCAGTGCTCAAGAGGTAGCAAGAATAATTTCGGCGCCGTTGTCGGGAGTCTACGTAAAGTCAACATACCAAGTACCCATCACAATCCCTTATCTCTCGCATTACATTATTTGCCATTTGCCTCTCGTTTTCCTCTCCCCCACTTCACCCTTGCCATTTTATTCGCCCTCTCTTTTCCGTTTGCCTTTTTTTCGCTTTCCATTTGTTTGCTCGTGTGTTGGATTGCTTGCTTGTCACGATGGCTCAAGATAATACCAAATTGTGTGACTTTACCAATACCAACAATAATGATTTCCTTAGCACTCCGACTTCTCCTCTTACCAACATTGAATCTTGTGAAATCAATATTGCTTTGTTGAATGTTGTTATGAAAGATCAATTCGCCGGCCTTCCAAGTGAAGATGCCGCTACTCATCTAAATAGCTTTGTTGATTTATGTGATATGCAAAAGAAGAAAGATGTTGATAATGATATTTTTAAATTGAAGCTATTTCCTTTTTTGCTTAGAGATCGTGCTAAAGCTTGGTTTTCGTCTCTGCCTAAAAATAGTATTGATTCTTGGAACAAGTGCAAAGATGCTTTTGTCTCTAAGTAATTTCTCCCGCTAAGATCATCTCTCTTAGAAACGATATTATGAATTTTAAGCAACTTGATCATGAACATGTTGCACAAGCTTGGGAGAGAATGAAATTGATGATACGTAATTGCCCTACTCATGGTTTGAATTTATGGATGATTATACAAAAAAATTATGCCGGATTGAATTTTGCTTCTAGAAATCTTTTAGATTTGGCTGCGGGAGGCCCTTTTATGGAAATCACTTTAGGACATGCTACTAAACTCCTAGATAATATTATGGTTAATTATTCTCAATGGCACACTGAAAGATCTACTAATAAAAAAGTGCATGCGATAGAAGAAATTAATGTTTTGAGTGGAAAGATGGATGAACTTATGAAATTATTTGCACAATATGATGCATGATTATGACATGACAATATGTTGTGATTTGAGCTAATGCAACTAGTAACAGGAAGGTTAGGGTTGATTTGAACTCAAGGTTCAAATTCAAATTCAAACTATGAATTCAAATAGTGCATTGTCATGTTTTGGACTAAACAGTGAGGTTAAGTTGTTCAAACATGCATGAAAATGCCATATTCAGATTCCTTGGATTTTTTGATCATTTTTCATATTTCATTTGGACCTATAGATTAATTACTATGATTTTTCAAAGTTTTGGATATTTTTTGAATTAAAAAATCATTTAAGATTTATTTAAATTCTAGAAAAGGATTACTGCGTCAGCCTAACATCATCATGACGTCAGCAGGTCAATGGGGCATGGTCCAGGTCAAACCTGACCAGTGGGACCCACTGATCAGTAACCCTGTGACATTTAGTGTCACAGACAGGTGGGTCCGGTCAACAGCCACGTCAGCGAGGTCAACGCCGACGCGTGGGGCCACTTTGTTTAGATTAAACTTAAACTATTTTTGTTAGCTGGTTAATTAGGCAGTGGGGCCCGCATGTCAGCGAGCCAGGGGATTAGTTAGTGGGTCAATTAGCCGCTAATGACGTGTCCACGTCATCCAAAACGGCACTTAGCAGCCGGTGCTAATCGGGACACGGCGGGGTTGCCCGTCCGGCCAACTCCGGCGACGAGAGGTCCCGCGGTCGGGCGCGGTGGAACACCCACAGCAGGGCGCATCCGATGGTGGTGGTGGCTGGACCTGGGTGGTCTATGGCGGCGGCGGCGGCAAGTTGGGCGGCGGCTGGAGTTCGGTGAAGATGGACAGCGGGCTACCGTGCGCGGGAGGACGAGTGGGTAGGTGTTCTGGGTTCCTAGGAACACACTGAGGACGAAAACATGCTCAGCCGCAACGTTTGCAGGCTCTAGCCACGGCGGCGACATGGCCGGCAGCGAGCAAGCTTTCGGGCAGGGTGGTGGAGCTAGCTAGGGCGCATGAACGGCAGAGGAAAGAGAGGGGGAGGACGCAGCAGCTCATAGGGAGAACAGAGAGAGAGTCAACGGGCCCGGGGAAGGCCAGACGGCGTTGGAACAGCGGCGGTGATCTCGGGCATCCGAGGACAAAGACAGCGGCGATGGTGGCTTCACAGGCCGTCCGAGCTTGTTTTCTTCTTCTTGTCAAGTGCAGCGTCATGGTGGAGTCTATGAACGTGGTGGGGATGCCAGGAGGGCTCGGTGGGCGTGGTGGTAGCGGGCGCCAGCGACGGGCGCGCTCGGGTGCGAGCAGAGGAACGAGGGAGAGGGAGCCAGAGGAGGGGAAGATCTCGAGGGAGAGTGAGAGAGGGTCGAGGGGGCGGCGTGGTATGCATGGAGGCGACCAGGCAGTCGAGGGGGCACGCAGGCAGGGAGGAGTCGGCACGGCTCGCCTGCGCAGCGGGCACGTAGCTGCTGCTCCTCCTGGCAGGAGGAAGAAGACAGTGCTGCCCCTGGTGGGCCAGGCTGGCTTTGCCCAGCGGGGCTGCTAGGGCCGGTTGGGGTGCCAGTTAAGTTCTCTCTCTTTCTCTTCTAATTCTTTTTTTCTATTTTTCTGCAACTTTGTGGCTTTATTAAAAATAATAAATCAATCCCAAAAATCATGAAACTGCTCATGACCACTGTTGGAAATATATCCTATAGTAAACATTTCAGTTTATGATTATTTGGACATTTAAAATATTTTATAGCATTTAAATGTCCAAATGCAAATAAAATATGATTTAATCCAGTGACCTTATGATGTCCTAGAAAAGTGTGCACCATTTTTGTCAGAGGTTCTAGACCAAGGCAAAGATGATGAACAGTTTAGAGGGCATTTCAGGTTCATTGAAAAAGATTTTAGTAAACCCTAGTTGGATTAAGGGGGTGTTGGGGGTTTCTGTCATCCCCATTTCAAGTTACTGAGAAATTTAAACATGATGCATGCTCACTAGTGCAACTATTACACTCAGATATTCTAGGGCTATGACAACTCACCCCCACTAAACAAGAATCTAGTCCCGAGATTCAAGACGTGAGGTAAGAAGACAGAGGGGATACAAGCTAGCATGATCTTCATGATCCATTGCTTCAGATCGATCTTGGCGTCTTTGCTTTTGAGATCTTCATCCAACATGATGACGACAGAAGAGAGGAAGACTCTATAGGATTTGATCTTCATAAAGATCAAGCAACTCACGATCAACTCACGGAATGAGACGTTGAACATCTCTTGAGCTGAGACGCAAGACTCACATCAGGGTGATGGAAAGTAGACGACGAAGGTTCAAGTTGGTAGGCATCAATTCCACACTTGAGTAAGATGGTGCAAGGTTTTAAAGTATCCAGGAGATAATTGCCATGATCCCATAACAGGGCACCTTCGAGGAGGTGACTCGTGGAATTATTCCCTTAAGTGGCAAAAGAATTACTTTTGATACAAAGACCATTGAAGCTCTTTATACCAGCCTAAGGCAATCACAAACGATCGTCTGAAGGAGCATGAAGAAATGGCATACTCATACTAGAATGGACGATGTGGACTACCTTGTTGAAGACAACACAATGGATGATTTTTGCTTATCATCGGAAATTGATGGGACCCAGGGTAAGCCCACTTTTGAGGATGACCCTGAATACCAATTACTAAGAAGGCAGACCATAGTAGAATGGCATAAAGGTGGGTGCAAGCTGGGAACAATATGCAAATGTTGGGAATGTTCCAACCATCATATCTGCCTGAGATTCAAATCTGGTTGGTAACGGAATATTTCAGACAGCATGCCTGGAAAAGAAAGTTTTGCAACACAAACCGACGAGATGACGTTGCGAGATTCTCGGGAGATGAACTACGATAGCAAGCTCCAAAACATGAGCTGGTTCTGCTACATACATGTGAACACGCTGTCCAAGACAAGCATGACCACGTAGAAGTCTTACAACAAAACGATTCCGAGTTCTGGTTGGGAAACATCAACGAGGATATCGTAGTCCTTGCATAAGGCATGCTCTTAAGAAGGAAATTCTTCTCCTTGAACAAATCAATCAGTGGCTTGGTGTCCTAGGGATACATATGGAATGAAGGTTGCAAGTCTCCAAACCACAGAATACTTTGCACGTATGCATGGCTGACTATCAGGACCCCGATTCTAAGTCACACCGATCTAGCATGTAACATATCATATCACTTTGCGGCCTCACGCACGGTATTCCCACGGGTGTCGCCTTACCTGGCCCGGGACCGTTTGCGTCTTTTAGCTCACGTATATGATAGTGTCTCTAGCATCCATATGACAGAGAACCCGGGCCGACATGACTAGTCGTGAACCCAAAGTGGCACTAACTTATGGGGACAGGCATACATGAAACAACATCGAGCATGTCGGTCATCAGCGTGTGAATCCGGACTGTAGCAACTGGGCTAACAGGACTCCAAGAATCCGGGCTGTAGCAGGCTAGCAGGACTTCGGAAGTCACCGCGTGACATTTCCCCGAAGGGACGTATACACGAACGATGTGAATCACATGCCGCCAGATCTAAGCGCCCGGAGCGCAGAGGCTTTGGGATAGCGAGGACTCGTAAACCTGGGCAGTGTGAGACTACCATGGCTCAAAGGAAGCACCGCACTACATTTCCCCATAAGAGAGGCTACCAAGGATAGACAACTAGGTTGTCGGATGCCACACATACCAAGCATTTCAATCATACACACAATATGCTCGATATGTGCAAATACAACATGGCATCACAACAAGACTCTATGACTCAGAGTATTTATTCATAAGGCTCCGAAGAGTCATATATTACAAACATGGGTCTCATGACCCAACATGAAGAGCATACAAGCATCAAGCGGAAGCATAAACATGTCCGAGTACAGACAACTACAAATGAAAAAGGCTGAGAAGCCTGACTATCTACAAGACCCTCCCAAGGGTACAAGATCGTAGCTGAGGTAACAAGCTAAACGTCGAAGTCCACGCGGAACTACTAGTGAGACTGACGTCTCTCTGCAAAAACATAAAATAGGCTTACGTGAGTACAAATGTACCCAGCTAGACTTACATTAGAACTATGTACATATGCATCAGTATCGAAAGGGGTGGTGGAGTTTGACTGCAGCAAGCCAGCTTTGACTCGGTGGCTAACCTGAACTACGACTGCAAGTAACTCTTTTGAGGTGGCGCACACGAGTCCACATATTCACCAATCAATACACCACTAGGGATCCGCTCCCGTTTCCTCACGAGAAAGCCATCCATAGCACTCACGCTTATCTTGCGAGTTTTAGAGTATCCACTTTCACATGTCTATGAACTGTACAGGCAACCTAGAAGTCCTTTTCCGAAGACACGACTATTCGAATAGATGTTGTTAACCCTGCAGGGGTGTACATCTTCACACACGCTCTCGCCACTTACCACCATGTACACTTAGTGTATCTCGGCAACATTCAAGCGGAAGCCTGGTGAGGGAGTCGGCCACGACCTGACTAACCACACAAGTCTCTCATCCGGGTTTATCGCCTATTCGGGTTCCATCCGCAAGGAGATCCGACCGGGGTGTCGCTCACGGCCCCAAACGATGTGTACAGGGTTCCAAGCCCACCAAACGGGCGACGCTTGGCATACCCGGCCACCATGCCTATTCTGTCCCAATCCCACCTGTACCGGGTGCCACTTGGTAGACTACTAATACTACCTACAAACACCAGAAACTTGTTGCAACTCCTGGACAGAGATCAGGTTGATTAATAAGTCGAGAGAGCTTGGAGCGCCCGGAGCCCAATGTGTGGTAGTAACTGTTCATGGGTCACAAACACAGAACTCAGTTCCTGAGGATGGCTGCAATGAGACAACCCACCATGTACTCCTACATGGCATCTCACCGCTACCTTTACCAAATCGTGTTCACACACTTAGCTCTCAACAGTAGGACATGTTCACCACATTCCAATTCATTCCGGATGAATCAGACCTGGCTCAACTCTAAGCAGTAGCAAGCATGACAACAAGCATGAATGAGTAGGCACATCAGGGCTCAAACAATTCCTACTCATACTAGTGGGTTTCATCTATTTACTGTGGCAATGACAGGTCATGCAGAGGAAAGGGGTTCAACTACCGCAGCATGTAACAGTTGAAGCGTTGTTGTCCTAATGCAGTAAAAGAGAGCAGGAGCGAGAGAGTGGGATTGTATCGAAATGAACAAGGGGGTTTTGCTTGCCTGGCACTTCTGAAGATAACATTGAGTCTTCATCAGTGTCAACGATCACATCGTCGGAGCAGCGTCTACCGAGAGGGGACAATTACCGGCAAACAAGCGAGAGCACAATCAATGCAATGCACAATATGATGCATGATCATGACATGAAAATATGTTGTGATTTGAGCTAATGCAACTAGTAACAGGAAGGTTTGGGTTGATTTGAACTCAAGGTTCACATTCAAATTCAAACTATGAATTCAAATAGTGCATTGTCATGTTTTGGACTAAACGTGAGGTTAAGTTGTTCAAACATGCATGAAATGCCATATTCAGATTCCTTGGATTTTTCTGATCATTTTTTATATATAATTTATTTCATTTGGAGCCATAGTTTAATTTCTATGATTTTTCAAAGTTTTGGATATTTTTTGAATTAAAAAAATCATTTAAGATTTATTTAAATTCTAGAAAAGGATTACTGCGTCAGCCTGACATCATCATGACATCAGCAGGTCAACGGGGCACGGTCCAGGTCAAACCTGACCAATGGGACCCACTGGTCAGTGACCCTGTGACATTTAGTGTCACAGACAGGTGGGTCCGGTCAACGACCATGTCAGCGAGGTCAACGCCGACGCGTGGGGCCACTGTGTTTAGATTAAACATAAACTATTTTTGTTAGCTGGTTAGTTAGGCAGTGGGTCCCGCATTTCAGCGAGCTAGGGGGTTAGTTAGTGGGTCAATTAGCCGCTAATGACGTGTCCACGTCATGCAAAACGGCGGTTAGCCGCCGGTGCTAATAGGGACACGGCGGGGTTGCCCATCCGGCCAACTCCGGCGACGAGAGGTCGCGCGGCCGGGTGCGTTGGAACGCCGCAGCAGGGCGCATCCGATGGTGGTGGTGGCTGGACCTGGGGTGGTCTATGGCGGCGGCGGCAAGTTGGGCGGCGGCTGGAGTTCGGTGCAGATGGACAGCGCGCTACGGCGCGCGGGAGGACGAGTGGGTAGGTGTTCTGGGTTCCTGGGAACACGCTGAGGACGAAAACATGCTCAAACGCGACGTTTGCGGGCTCTAGCCACGGCGGCGACATGGCCGGTGGTGAGCAAGCTTTCGAGCAGGGTGGTGGTGCTAGCTAGGGCGCATGAATGGTAGAGGAAATAGAGGGGGAGGACGCAGCAGCTCACAGGGAGAATGGAGAGAGGGTCAGCGGGTTCGGGGAAGGCCCGACGGCGTCGGAACGGCGGCAGCGATCTCAGGCATCCAAGGACAAAGACGGCAGCGTTGGCGGCTTCATAGGCCGTCCGACCTTGTTTTCTTCTTCTTGTCAAAGTGCAGCGTCATGGTGGAGTCTATGGACGCGGTGGGGAGGCCAGGAGAGCTTGGTGGGTGTGTTGGTAGCGGGCGGCAGCGACGGGCGCGCTCGGGTGCGAGCAGAGGAACGAGGGAGAGGGAGCCAGAGGAGGGGAAGAGCTCGAGGGAGAGTGAGAGAGGGTCGAGGGGGCGGCGTGGTATGCGTGGAGGCGACCAGGCGGTCGAGGGGGCACGCAAGCAGGGAGGAGCCGCGGCTGCTGCGCTCACAGATCGGCCACGAATCGCTTCTCCTCCTGGCAGGAGGAAGAAGATAGCGCTGCCCCTGGTGGGCCGGGCTGGCTTTTCCCAGCTGGGCTGCTAAAGTGGTGGGCCAGTTGGGGTGCCAGGTAAGTTCTCTCTCTTTCTCGTTTAATTCCTGTTTTCTATTTTTCTGCAACTTTGTGGTTATTAAAAATAATAAATCAATCCCAAAAATCATGAAACTGCTCATTACCACTGTTGGAAATATATCCTACAATAAACATTTCAGTTTATGATTATTTGGACATTTAAAATATTTTATAGCAATTAAATGTCCAAATGCAAATAACATATGATTTAATCCAGTGACCTAATGATGTCCTTGAAAAGTGTGCACCATTTTTGTCAGAGGTTCTAGACCAAGGCAAAGATGATGAACACTTTAGAAGGGCATTTCAGGTTCATTGAAATGATTTTAGTAAACCCTAGTTGGATTAAGGGGGGTGTTGGGGGTTTCTGTCATCCCCATTTCAAGTTACTGAGAAAGTTAAACATGATGCATGCTCACTAGTGCAACTATTACACTCAGATATTCTAGGGCTGTGACACTGGGTAAACATCGTGTCCCCCGTCTCCTGTTACCATCTATCCTAGACACACAGCTCGGGACCCCCTACCCGAGATCCTCCGGTTTTGACACCGACATTTGTGCTTTCATTGAGAGTTCCACTCTGCCGTCGATAAAAGGTTTGATGGCCCCTTCAATCGTTGATAATGATGCTGTCCGAGGAAGAACCTCCCTTCCCGAACAGATTTTTGTGTTCGGCGGCTTCATACTACGGGCCAACTCGCGTGGCCGTCTGGAGCAGATCGATAGCTACGCAACTGGCAACCAGGTCGGATTTGGAAGCTTGACTACGCCGCGGATACCCGTGGAGACTCGATCTTCAATGGGTTTGAAACCGCAGCGATTGCTCCCCGTCGTCCCGATGAACATGACTTCAGAACCGAAGCAGATCGTGCCCTCCGAGGCCACAAAGTCCGCGGTGTTGGAGCCGCACGCGGACTCGACATCCTGCAATGTTTGCGTTAATGGAACTTCAGACTCGTCTACGGCTATACGTTCCGTATCAGGTGCGCCTGCAGACACCGAGGTGGATAGGTTATCGATTTTCGAATTTAGCGCCGCGGACATCTTCCAGCATTCTCCTTTGGGTGACGTGCTAAACTCTTTAAATAACTTGTCCTTGGAAGAAGACTCACAGCCAAACTATGTTCGGTTCGAGCTAGAGGTGGATGACGAGGAACTTCGCTTCCCACCCGCCACCCACTTCATAGCCACTGTCGATGACTTAACCGACGTGCTTTGTGGCACCCTGGCTCAGAGCGACCGGTTTACCATGCATTGCCAGCCAATAGACCATGTCTTCTGGCAACACACAACATCTTGGTACAGAAAACAACCGCTTTATTGATGCTAGCGGACCAGAGTTTATATTACAACAGTTGTTGAGGCCAAGCGGCACGCTCGGTGCAGCTGAACAATATGTACATTATTTAGTGAACATAAAGGGGCCTAAATCATAACAACTATGCGGCAGCGGAACAACGTCGTAGCGGTAACTCCATATCTCAAGGACACCGATGTGAACACGATCTAGACTCGAGCAGCGCTCCTCTCCAACGAGACTTTCCTGAAATCTGGCATGACATGCCAGGTCAGTACATTGAATGTACTTGCAAGCTCACAACAGGCATAATCATAATGGCAAACAATATCATGATAATTAACCAATTAATAATAATGCAACACTACATGTCCAACATGCTGTGATCATGCTCGAACGTCCCTCGGGACAACTTACCAACCGTGATCGTTCTGGGATCACAAACAAACCACCATCGTGGTCTTGACAAGAGTAACTCATGATCCTTACGGCGATGACAACCACGACCAATATTTGGTCCCGAACATCTCGATGGCCTTTCCGCCATCATCAACAGTGCAAAGTTCATAACTTAGTGTGCAAATTTTATTAAACGTTGACTCATGGTGGGACCTACTACGAGGTGTCCGTGACCATGGACTCGGCAATCGATAGATTATACACTCTGCAGAGGTAGCACGCTGTACCCACACCACAGAACCCATGGCCTCGCACTCCCATTCGGGTGGACCAACGACATTCCGACGAAACCCTTCCATTGCCATGACACTCTCCCGGCCACTCCGACCCAATCCCCATCGGGCTAGTCCTGGGTGGCCCCGTGTCTACCAAAGACACAACGACCACCGTCGTGGCCAAAACGATCCCACTCGGGGACCCGGTACAAAAATCTCAACAACGGGCACACAAGGTTATGCCTGGTTACCGGGCCAGGGTAAGCATGCCATAACCTTCCCTAGTTGGAGGCATCGACCAGAGGCAATGTCAATGGACCGAATCAAGGCCTTCCCACAAAGGCAAATGTGGTTACAATGGGAAAAACTCGATCCAGCGGCACCATGACCCAGTCAACGATATATTCAAGTGGAGTTATATTCAGGTTCAACTTAAAATTAAAATGACCGATGTCATAGCATGCCATGAAATTCAAAACTACACATGCATCACTTATTAACGAAAATGACTGATGTCAACCATATTCACACTAAGCATAAACAAATTATATTACTTTGCTTGTCAGAGTAACTCACATATTAACCAAAATATTTTGCAGCAAGTTTTATTATTATATCATGCAAGAAAGTAACTCCGATTAATTTCTCACATGCATAGCAAAGATTATACCACAAACAAATCCTAACTTCTTTACCAACCAAGTTAGGTTCAAAAATTCTGTAAGTTAAGTAACATGGCTAAACAAGTACTTAACATAATATTTTCTAGCAAATTTTTACTATTTTATTTATGAAAGAACATAGCTTTAAGTAATTACTAACATGCATAACAAAATTATTTTTTTATCATCACCACAAATAGATCTTAGCTTTGCTTTACCAACTAAGCTAGTTTCAACCTTCTGTAAATCAAGCATAATAACTAACAAACACTTAACAGAATATAAATAACACAATAGTTATTTAAATGCATGGATTAATCATTTCATTCAAGTAAGAAAAACATAAATATTGAAATGACACCATGAAAATGTTGTTGTGGCTTGCCTTAGTGCAGATGAGGTTCACAAGCCTTCTGGTGATCCTCAAGACAAGCCTCACCCTCCGAAAATAATTTTAAACACAAAAAGAAAACATCAAGAACACTTATGAAAATCACCAGAAATTCTAAACAGCTCTGAAAAATCTCATCTTTGGTGAGCTGCTAGATTTCTTTGCAAAGAACAAAATGCAAAAAAATCAATTCATTTGGACTTATAGTTGAAAAGTTATGGCTGTTTGAAGTGTTCTGTAAATTCAAATGAATTTGAATAAAAATAAATAGACTGGGGGGGTGACGTCGAATGCGTAAAGCCCAGGGGCGCCACCACTCGTACCGCTTCACGCACGTACAGAGTGGCCGACTAGCGGGCCCCGCTACTCAGGTGAGGAGGAGGGGAGAAGGAAACAGAGGGAGTCGCGGCTTCGCCGGAGCCCTCGCCGGCGACGAGGGCTCCTTGGCCAAAACGAGAGGGAGGGATGGAGAGAGGGGACGGTGGCGCACCTGCCCGTACCCGTAGCGTAGCTAGGGGTGGTCGGACGGCGTCGGAATCAACCTCGCAAGCGGATGCAGAACACGGTGGTCGCCGGAGATGAGTAAGACGGCGAGAAGAGGCAATACCAGGGGCTCCAGAGGGGCGGGACGACTTCACCGGAGAGAGGCGGAGGCCATGGAAGGGTCGCCCTGGCCTGGGAGGGGCTGGAGCTACCGCAGCGACCAGAGGGGATCGCCGGCGAGCTTGAGCTCGGGGACGGCGGCCCGCAGCCTGCCCGGCCGGGCTACGGCTTCCTACTCGCTTGAGGGGTGTGTAGGAGTGCTGGATGGTGCTCGAGGAGGCTGGGGCGGCTCTATTTATAGGCGAGCGGAGAGGGGGGTTCGGGCTCCGCCGGTGGACACCTGTCCACAGCAACCGGCAACGAGCGGCATCAGTGAGAGGGGGAGAAGGAGACGTAGCTCACGCGGTACCTGTTGGTGAATGGGGATGAGCACAGGAACAAGGAGAAGGCGACGAGCACAATGCGCACTGCACACTGTGGGGTTGGCCGAAACGTGCCCATGCTCGCTACGGCGAGCTCCGGCATCGGCGAGCGCCAGAGGGGAGTTAATGGCGTTGATACGAAGATGGTCGCGAGGTTTGGCACGCTCGGGCAGACGAGGGAAGCGAGCACGCTCGAACAGAGTGCTCGGCGGCACTCAGAGCGCGTCGACACGCAGACATGACACGGTGGACATGCGTGGTCACCGCGCAAACTCTTCCCTCAGGCCAGCCTATGTCCAAAAATCATGTCTGGCATGTTGTCCGTGGTGGTTTTGAAGTTTACCACGCTTTGGTTTGGATCCAGGTGCAGTAGAGAAGTTTTTACATGCCAAGTAAGTTTACGTCAAGAATTTTGAGCAGTTACTATGGTCAAACGGCTGGGAGTTGGAGGCTGTGCTTTGGAGGTTAGCCATGATCTACTAAGGTGAAAATGCAAAAGAAAACCCAGGCACAATGGAGCAAGTAAAATGGTAGTTGCTGTAGAAACCACCATTTCTGTCCAGAACAGAAAATATTTTCTGTAGCGAAAATATTCCAAAAAGTGATGAAATATTTTTGCTCAGGAAGGTGCCTAGGGATCAAAGAATATTTGTGAATTTTCTAATATTTTTCTGGGCCATAAAAATTGGGGTTGCTTTGGAGCATATTGATCTAGCTAGGGTTTTTGAGAGAAAAATGAATATTTTTCATTTAAGAAAAATATTCCAAAGATTATTTTGGGGTGGATCAGAAGAGGAATGATGATAAGGGAGGGAAATGAAGCACTTGGGTGAAATCCAAGGGTACCCAAGTGTTTATGTCCATATGAAAAGATTCAAAAACTCCAAATTTCAAAATGACTTCAAATGAAAATCAAGCAAATGAGAGAGGGTAAAAACCAAGCTGTCACAAACTTCCCCACTTAGAATGAATCTCGTCCTCGAGATTCGGTTGCTTGGGAAAACCACTCTGGATAATGTGACTGTAGAAATTCTTCCTGCTCCCAAGTTGATTCTGACTCTGTGTGATGCTCCCACTGAACTTTGTAAAATTTCCTTACTTTACTGCGAGTGACCCTTTCCATCTAATCCAAAATTCTAAACGATCTCTCTTCATAGGTTAAATCATTTGCCAACTCTACCTCAGCCATAGCAATCCTTTTCTCAGGCGGTGATATGCATCGTCTCAATTGTGAAACATGAAACACGTTGTGCACGTCTGCCAATTCAGCAGGTAGTTCCAATTGATATGGAACAGTACCCACTCGAGAAATAACTGGGAATGGACCAATAAATCTGGGTGCCAACTTTCCACGAGTCTGAAATCTCTTGACTCCTTTCATAGGAGTGACTCGAAGGTATACGTGTTCTCCGGGTTCAAAGTGGATCTGTAGGTGCTTTGTATCATAATAACTTTTCTGTCAAGATTTGGCCAATTGCAATCTGTCTCTGATTTCCTTAACTTGTGTCTCAACTTCCATCATGAGATCTATTCCGAAGATACGGCTATCTCCAGTTTGAGACCAATTTAAAGGAGTGCGGCACTTACGGCCATATAGAGCTTCATACGTTGACATTTTTAGACTGGTCTGGAAGCTGTTGTTATAGGAAAACTCGGCATATGGCAAACAGTCTTCCCATTTAGGTCCTTGGGCTAAAGCACAGGCTCGCAACATATCTTCGAGTATTTGATTTACCTGTTCTGTCTGTCCATCTGTCTGAGGATGATAAGCAGTACTATATTTCAGTGCTGTCCCTAGGGCTTGATGGAGACATGACCAAAAAGCGGAGGTAAACAGGGAACCTCGGTCGGAAGTGATAGTTCGGGGTACTCCATGCAGACTGACTATTCTGGATACATACAGCTGTGCAAGTTGATCTGCTCTGTATCTGGTGCTGATCGGAATGAAGTGAGCACCCTTGGTTAGGATGTCCACTATGACCCTGATTGCATCATTGCCTTGCTGAGTCTTAGGCAATCCCGTAATGAAATCCATACAAATGTCATCCCATTTCCATTGTGAAACTGGCAGCAGTTGGAGTAGTCCAGCTGGCTTCTGATGCTCTGCCTTCACCTTGTTACATATGTCCCAACAGGCCACAAAATAGGCAATGTCTTCCTTTATTCCATCTCACCAGAATATTTGTCTAAGGTCCTCATACATTTTCGTACCTCCCGGGTGAATGGAATATGAGGATTCGTGTGCTTCTGATAGGATTTTCTTCCTTAAGTCCGTTTGATTGGGTACAAAAATCCGTCCACGAAATCAGAGGGTACCGAATTTGTCCTTGGAGAAATCTGGGGTCTGCTCTGCCATCTGGCCCTTGGCACGTCTTTGCAGCTCGGCGTCAGCTGGCTGGGCCTTGCGGATCTCTACCTCAAGTGTGGGGTAACTTCCAAAATATTAGCGAGACCAGCATCCACAATGACCAGGTTGAGCTGAGCGATCTCCTCTTGGAGTTCGGGAGGCAAGGATTTCAATATGACATTCAAGCTGACGGGCTTTCGACTGAGTGCATCGGCAACCACGTTGGCCTTCCCCGGGTGGTAATTTATTCCAAGATCATAATCCTTGACCAACTCTAGCCATCTCCGTTGACGGAAGTTTAAATCTGGCTGAGTAAAGATATATTTGAGACTTTTGTGGTCGGTAAAAATTTGGCACCTTTTTCCAATGAGGTAGTGTCTCCAAATTTTTAGCGCATGAACCACCGCATCCAATTCCAAATCATGAGTAGGATAATTTCCCTCGTGGGGTCGTAGCTGTCGCGATGCATATGCTACTACCTTGCTATCTTGCATAAGTATGCAACCAATGCCTTGGCTGGAGGCGTCACAATACACATCAAAACTGTGGTAAATGTCTGGAAGAGTCAATGCAGGTGCGGTTGTCAGCCGTATTTTTAACTCATTAAAACTTTTCTCAAAGTCCTCAGTCCATTCAAACTTCTTACCATTTTGAGCAGCTCCGTCATGGGTTTAGCAATCTTGGAAAACCCTTCAATGAAACGACGGTAATATCCAGCCAATCCGAGAAAACTCCGGATCTGCGTCACAGTCGTGGGCGGCACCCAATCAAGCACATCCTTTACTTTGCTTGGGTCCACGGCTATACCTTCGGCGGATAGTACATGTCCGAGAAACCCAACTTCCTTGAGCCAAAATTCGCATTTACTGAATTTGGCGTATAGCTGATGGTCGCGGAGTCGTTGTAGCACTGCTCGGAGGTAATCCTTGTGCTCTTCTTCAAATTGGAGTAAATAAGGATATCATCGATGAAGACTACCACGAATTTGTCGAGGAAGTCCATGAAAACTTTGTTCATCATAAGAAAGCAGGG
This sequence comes from Aegilops longissima, assembly GCA_021605205.1. NCBI lineage: Eukaryota > Viridiplantae > Streptophyta > Magnoliopsida > Poales > Poaceae > Aegilops > Aegilops longissima. Next base: position 44,247 of record JAHIAM010000044.1, on the reverse strand, counting down.
GCATTGGTGAGACCAAAGGACATCACGGTATATTCATAAAGACCGTACCGAGTAGTGAATGCGGTCTTAGGAATATCCTCCTTTTTAATCTTGAGCTGATGATATCCAGTCCGTAAATCGATCTTAGAGAATACTTTAGCCCCACTGAGCTGATCAAACAGATCATCAATCCTTGGCAGCGGATATTTATTTTTGATGGTGACCTCATTCAGCTGGCGGTAATCTACGCACATGCGGAGACTGCCATCCTTTTTGTCCACGAAAAAAATAGCAGGTGATCCCCATGGTGAAGAGCTGGGACGAATATATCCTTTCTGGAGCAGTTCATCAAGCCGTTTCTTTAGCTCCACTAATTCTGATGAGGGCATCCGGTAGTACTTCTTGTATAACGGTGTAGTTTCGGGCACAAGATCTATTGCAAATTCTAGTTCCCGATCTGGTGGCATGCCTGGCAGTTCTTCTGGAAATACATCAGGGTACTCGCTGACCACAGGGATTAATTCCAACTCAGCCACAGCGGTGCAAACCAAGTCTTGCTTGGGTATATTCTTGCGAGCATAGAATTTGGTAGTCTACCCATTCAGAATGGTCAAAGTGACTTCTCGTGTTGCGCAGTTTATGCAAACTTGATATTGGGTCAACCAATTCATACCCAATATAATATCTGATTTTTCAGACTCAATGATTATTAGAGAGGTTGGAAAGTAGACTCCTTTGATATTGATTTCCAGATCACGGCAGACCAGATTGCTCTTGATTATAGATCCCGGGGTTTGTACCAGCATATTTTTGCCCAAAAGCGTACAAGGAAATTTGTTTTGGGCAGCAAAACTCCGAGAAATAAAAGAATGGGAAGCCCCAGAGTCAAATAAAATTACGGCAGGTATGCCATTAACAGAAAACATACCAATGACAACTTCTGGTTTCTCTTGGGCTTCATCAGCGGAGGGATGGTGCACGTGCCCAGCGAAGTTTTGCTGGGTCGGGCATGACTCCATAAAGTTGACTTGTGGCCTTATTAGGGCACTCGCCTTGTTGTTCTTGGGACACTGTCTGGCATAATGTCTATTCTGCCCACAACTGAAGCAAGAATTATTGAGCTGATGCTCCCCATGCATTGGGTTGGTCACGACATTCTTGACTTGAGTGGTGGTCTTGTTAACGTTCTGTAGCCAATTTGGCTCGTATTCCACCTGAGTCTGCTGCCAGGTACGAGCCTTTTGCACGGGTTGCCCATCCTTCTATGGCTCAAACTTATGCTTGTTGTCGTTGTTAACAGGCCTATTATCTGATATAAGCTTGTGCTCCCGTTCAGCAATGAAAGCCTTGTTCACCAGAGTTTGGAAATCTGGGAAATCAAGCATACTGAGAGTACACCTGAGTTGCGGATTTAAGCCTCCAAGAAATCTGTTAATCTTCCTTACTTTGGTGGCCACGTCATAAAGTGAGTAACGGGCCAGATGATTGAATTTTTGCAAATATTCACCCACAGACTGATTTCCTTGGACGAGTGCGAGAAATTCACGCTGCTTGGTCTTCATAACTCCAGTAGGGATATGATATTTCCAGAAGTGATCCTTAGACATTTCCCAGGTGATTTCTTCATCAACAGGCCACATGGCTTTTGCATTTTCCCACCATATGGCAGCTGCTCCTTCAAGGTAATGAGTTGCAAATGGAACTTTAGCATTTTCTTCAGTACAAGCAATCTCAAGCTTTTTCTCAATGGTGCGCAACCAATCGTCTGCATCCAATGGGTCAACAATCTGACTGAAACTGGGTGGCTTGGTCCTTTGAAAATCTGACAGCTTTGAGTGATGACCGTTCTGATTTCCATTCTGTCCAACCGTAGCTTGCACACTTCTCAATATTTCAATCAGATCATTGTTCCATCTTTCCTCAAACATATGCAAAATTTGCTCGGTGGAGGGCGGATTTGGCAGTGGAGGTGGTGGCGGAACGTACGGCTCAGGAGACTGTCCTGCCTGCCGTGCGGAACGGCGAATAGGAGTTCCCTCACGAATGTTGCTACTGTTGCCTCCCCGCGTCATCCTATTGTGGATTTTTTCCAAGACAACGCAATCGAGATGAGAAACATCCAATAATAAATTTGGGGAAAAGCCAGCGACAAATCCCGGAAGAAAGCAAGAGAGCGAAGAAAATACGGCGAATAAAGTCCCAACATAATTATACATAGACTCATACATGAAAGATAAACAACACGCCAGGTCCAACTACTCTCTTACATGCAACGAAACATCATGACTCGTACGACTACATCCGTACATCATCCAGACGACTGCGAACACTCAAAGATACTACTGCTCTGCTGGTGTTGTGGTGTCCTCCCCTGAAGCGGTCTCAGATCCTGAACTGACGAGGTTAACAGAAACCTCCGGGTTAAAGGTAACACGATGGCGCTGCCTCGAGAGCTCTCCATCAGGGGCAGGGGTAGGATGAAGCATCGGGGCTACATGAGTGGCGAGAAGTGAAACCCACTCGGCAGGAGTACTGAGAGGATTCACGGCCGAGACACCCGTGCTACTCGGAGGAGTAACCGGTGAAATAGGGGAACTAGAACTGACTGGAATATAAGGGGTAAATCCCAAAGAAGATGGAGTAGTAGCAGATCTAGTAGTGACTAAAGCAGCGGCTAAAGCAGTACGGGAACGAGTCAGCTCTTGAGCCGGCTCGTGGATCATAAGATAGCTAGCAGTGACATAACGAGCAAGGTGGCTAGCAACACTATCAGACTCCGGATCAATGATAGGGAAACGGACACGACCATTGTCGTGCAGAGAAGGGTAGTAATAGAAACCTGGGTGGTTCTCCATTCGGACCTCGTTTAGCGAAGCTCGACAAGGACCTCGAATGCAGCAAACTGGACAGCCTGAGAAGCGGTGGAGGCATAACCGCTCTGTGAAGTACGAGTGTAAGAGCTGGAATCGAAACTAGTGTGCACAGTGACCACTTCATGATACTCATACACTGAATCAGCTAGACGCTCCCGGTACACACGATAGACTGGGTCGTCTCCGAGAGGGTATAGCTGATGCCACACGTTGCGAAGGAGGTGCGATGACGTGTACGGCATCAGCTTCAACTGGCACGGATACGACATCGGAGCCATCTACACTCACAACCATTAGTAGGTTAGCATAAAGATTATAAACCAAATGCATGCAATGCAACAACCAGCTACAATTGCTACCGACACTCAACTTAAACTCATATCTATCGTCCAGTTAACATGTCGTAGTCTAGCGTGGCCTACAGTCAGCGCGGCTCTGATACCAAGCGTTGTGGCACCCAGGCTCAGAGCGACCGGTTTACCATGCATTGCCAGCCCAGAGACCATGTCTTCTGGAAACACACAATGTCTTGGTACAGAAAACAACCACTTTATTGATGCTAGCGGACCAGAGTTTATATTACAACAGTTGTCGAGGCCAAGCGGCACGCCCGGTGCGGCTGAACAATATGTACATTATTTAGTGAACATAAAGGGGCCTCCATCATAACAACTACGCGGCAGCGGAACAACGTCGTAGCGGAAACTCCATATCATAGGGACACCGATGTGGACACGATCTAGACTCAAGCAGCGCTCCTCTCCAACGAGACTTTCCTGAAATCTGGCATGACACGCCAGGTCAGTACATTGAATGTACCTGCAAGCTCACAACAGGCATAATCATAAATGCAAACAATATCATGATAATTAACCAATTAATAATAATGCAACACTATATGTCCAACATGCTGTGATCATGCTCGAACGTCCCTCGGGACAATTTACCAACCGTGATCGTTCTGGGATCACAAACAAACCACCATCATGGTCTTGACAAGAGTAACTCGTGATCCTTACGGCGATCACAACCACGACCAATATTTGGTCCCGAACATCTCGATGGCCTTTCCGCCATCATCAACAGTGCAAAGTTCATAACTTAGTGTGCAAATTTTATTAAACGTTGACTCCTGGTGGGACCTACTACGAGGTGTCCATGACCGTGGACTCGGCTATCGATAGATTATACACTCTACAGAGGTAGCACACTGTACCCACCCCACGGAACCCATGGCCTCGCACTCCCATTCGGGTGAACCAACGGCATTCCCATGAAACCCTTCCATTGCCATGACACTCTCCCGGCCACTCCGACCCAATCCCCATCGGGCTAGTCCTGGGTGGCCCCGTGTCTACCAAATACACAACGACCACCGTCGTGGCCAAAACGATCCCACTCAGGGACCCGGTACCAAAATCTCAACAACGGGCACACAAGGATATGCCTGCTTACCGGGCCAGGGTAAGCATGCCATAACCTTCCCTAGTTGGAGGCACCGACCAGAGGCAATGTCAATGGACCGAATCAAGGCCTTCCCACAAAGGCAAATGTGGTTGCACTGGGAAAAAATCGATTCAGCGGCAGCATGACCCAGTCCACGATATATTTAAGTTGAGTTATATTCAGGTTCAACTTAAAATGAAAATGACCGGTGTCATAACATGCCATGAAATGCAAAACTACACATGCATCACTTATTAACGAAAATGACTGATGTCAACCATATTCACACTAAGCATAAACAAATTATATCACTTTGCTGGTCAGAGTAACTCACATATTAACCAAAATATTTTGCAGCAAGTTTTATTATTATCTCATGCAAGAAAGTAACTCCGATTAATTTCTGACATGCATAGCAGAGATTATACCACAAACAAATCCTAACTTCTTTATCAACCAAGTTATGTTCAAACATTCTGTAAGTCAAGTAACATGGCTAAACAAGTACTTAACAGAATATTTTCTAGCAAATTTTACTATTTTATTTATGCAAGAACATAGCTTTAAGTAATTATTAACATGCATAACAAAATTATTTTTTTATCATCACCACAAATAGATCTTAGCTTTGCTTTACCAACTAAGCTAGTTTCAACCTTCTGTAAATCAAGCATAATAACTAACAAACACTTAACTGAATATAAATAACACAATAGTTATTTAAATGCATGGATTAATTATTTCATTCAAGTAAGAAAATCAAAAATATTGAAATGACACCATGAAAATGTTGTTGTGGCTTGCCTTAGTGCAGATGAGGTTCACAAGCCTTCCGGTGATCCTCAAGACAAGCCTCACCCTCTGAAAATAATTTTAAACACAAAAGGAAAACATCAAGAACACTTCTAAAAATCACCAGAAATTCTAAACAGCTCAGAAAAATCTCATCTTTGGCGAGCTGCTAGATTTCTTTGCAAAGAACAAAATGCAAAAAGAATCAATTCATTTGGACATATGGTTGAAAAGTTATGGCTGTTTGAAGTGTTTTGTAAATTCAAATGAATTTGAATAAAAATAAACAGACTGGGAGGGTGACGTCGAAGGCGTAAAGCCCAGGGGCGCCACCACTGTGCACTGCTTGCAGCGTCTGAGTGGCTGACTAGCGGGCCCCGCTAGTCGTGAGGAGGAGGCGAGAAGGAAACAGAGGAGTCGCGGCCGCTGGAGCTCTCGCCGGCGACGAGGGCTCCTTGGCCAAAACAAGAGGGAGGGATGGAGAGAGGGGACGGAGGCACACCTGCCCGTACCCGTAGCATAGCTAGGGGTGGTCAGACGGTGTCGGAATCAACCTCGCAAGCGGAGGCATAACACGGTGGTCGCCGGAGATGAGGAAGATGGCTACGGCTTCCTACTCGCTTGTGGGGTGTGTGAGAGTGCTGGATGGTGCTCGAGGAGGTTGGGGGCGGCTCTATTGATAGGCGAGCGGAGATGGGGGTTCGGGCTCCACCGGTGGACACCTCTCCACAGCGTCCGGCGATGAGCGGCGTCAGTGAGAGGGGGAGAATGCGACGCAGCTCACGCGGAAACTGTTGGCGAACGGGGACGAGCAGAGGAACAAGGAGAAGGTGACGAGCACAGTGCTCACCGCATTGTGGGGTTGGCCGGACCATGCTCATACTCGCTGTGGTGAGCTCCGGAGTTGGTGTGCGCCAGAGGGGAGTTAATGGCGTTGAGACGAAGATGGTGGCGAGGTTTGGCACGCTCGGGCAGACGAGGGAAGCGAGCAAGCGCGAACAGAGCGCTCGGCGGCTCTCAGAGCGCGTCGACAGGCAGGCATGACACGATGGACATGCGTGGTCACCGCGCGAACTCTTCCCTCAGGCCAGCCTACGTCCAAAAATCATGTCTGGCATGTTTTCCATGGTGTTTTTGAAGTTTACCACGGTTTGGTTTGGATCCAGGTGTAGTAGAGAAGTTTTTAGATGGCAAGTAAGTTTCTGGTAAATAACTTTGAGTAGTTACTATGGTCAAACGGCTGGGAGTTGGAGGCTGTGCTTTGGAGGTTAGCCATGATCTACTAAGGTGAAAATGCACAAGAAAACCCAGGCACAATGGAGCAAGTAAAATGGTAGTTGCTGTAGAAACCACCATTTTGTCCGAACAGAAAATATTTTTGTAGCAAAATATTCCAAAAAGTGATGAAATATTTTTGCTTAGGAAGGTGCCCTAGGGTACAAAGAATATTTGTGAATTTTCTCAGATTTTTCTGGGCCATAAAATTTGGGGTTGCTTTGGAGCATACTGATCTAGCTAGGGTTTTTGACAGAAAAAAGAATATTTTTCATTTAAGAAAAATATTACAAAGATTATTTTGGGGTGGATCAGAAGAGGAATGATGATAAGGGAGGGAAATGAAGCACTTGGGTGAAAGCCAAGGGTACCCAAGTGTTTAAGTCCATATGAAAAGATTCAAAAACTCCAAATTTCAAAATTACTTCAAATGAAAATCAAGCAAATGAGAGAGGGCAAAAACCAGGCTGTCACATGCTTGATTGTGGCTCCGAAGGCATCGACGGTATGGACAACGATGCCGACAAGGAGCAAGGCCAATACCCGCCATTCAGTGGACGTTGGACGGCCACCTCTTCATACGACATGTACATGGTTGATACACCTAAAGGATCTGGCGAGGACAAAGAAGAGCCAGACGCGAATAAACCCTCTGAGACATAGTCCAAGTGCCGGCACCCCAAACACCGTTCTAAGCCTCGTCGCTCAAAGGATGGCAACGCTGGCACCGGAGAAAATAGTACTCCGGGCGACGCCGAAAATAATGAAGTGTAACTCCCCGGATTTGATGCGCCAGGTGTCTCCCAGTTATTCGCCGTTGTTGCCATGTCATTTGCTCGCGTGTCGCACTTTGCCATGTCATCATGTGCTCTCATTTTGCATACGTGTTCGTCTCATGCATCCGAGCATTTTCCCCGTTGTCCGTTTTGCAATCCGACACTCCTATGTCCTCCGGCGTCCCCCTTTTGTCTCTTGTCGTGAGCGGGTGTTAAATATTCTCGGAATGGACCGAGATTTGCCAAGCGGCCTTGGTACACCACCGGTAGACCGCCTGTCAAGTTTCGTGGCATTTGGAGTCCGTTTGATACTCGAACGGTTAACCGGGTAGCCGCAAAGGCCTCTTTTGTGTGCAGCCCAACACCCCTCCAAAGTGGGCCAATATCCCATCCAAACCCCCTCCATGCTGTCGGTCGTTCGATCACGATCGTGTGGGAGAAAACCGCTCCTAATTTGGACACTCCTAGCTCCCTCTACCTATATAAACACCTCCCCCCTTCAAAATCGCAGTCCTAACCCTAGTCTACCACCTCCCCGCGCCGCCAGATGCTTCACGCCACGCCGGACATGTCCACCGCCAGCCTCCACATCGCTCTGGCCAATCCGAGGCCACCACGTCAGCTCCAACCGCCCCGCGTCCAACCCCGTCGTGCCACGTGTCCACCCGAGCCCCACTTCGCCGCCGGGCCCGCGGAGCCCATCTCTGGCCCGCTCCGGGCCACGGCGGGCCCGATCCGCCCGAATCCCGCGCCGCTTCGCCGGACCACGGCGCCTCCAGGACCAGCGCCCGTCGCCGCCCGATCGCCAGATCTCGCGCTTCGCGGACTCGCCGCCTCCGGTGACCATGCGCCCGTCGCCGCCCGATTGCCCGCCGCCAACCGCGCCGCCTCGCCGTTCGGCGTCGTCCGCCGCCTCGAGTCGCCATTGACCCGGGCGCTGAGCCCCAACGGGCCTTGGTCCCGCAACTCCGCCGCCCGACCTCCGCCTGCTCCACCCGACTCCGCCGCCTACGCGCCATCGCCGGCGACCAGCTCCGACGATCGAAGCCGCCGCCTCCCGCACCGGATTGGGAGGAGCCCGATCTGGTCGCGCCCGCGTTGACCCCTCGCATGGGCCCCGCGGCCCATCTCTTTCGGCCTCCCCGCGGCCCATCTCCTCCGTCCCAGCGTGTCTCCTCTGCCGACTTGGGCCGAGCCCACTGGGTGAGCCCCCTCTATCCATCGCCATGTGCACATTTTAGAATACAACGCTCACTCGTTTTTTTCCAGAAAATCGGCCAAGTCCTTTTCTGTTTCAGCATCACATGAGCATCTTTGACCTGTCATAACTCCATGACCGTAGCTCCGTTTCATGCGTACGATATATTGAAATGTTCATTGAGAGACGCTCTTCATTTGTTTCCATTGTGTCATGCTTGTTTGTGTCGATCTTGATGCCCTAATCATTGTTGCAAGAGTGCTATATCATGTTGTCTGCTATAGGTTATCAGAACTTGCTCATTTGTCATTTTTAAATATTTTTGTGTGATTTTCTTTTGAGCATGAAGTCTATATGAGTTATGAGCTACAACATGCCATCTATGCTGTGGTGCAGTCCACTCTTCATGATATGCCATGTGTTGATTGTTACAAGCTTGCAAATTAGCCTCCGTGATGTTTCTGATTTACGTGACTTAGTCATTTCTGCTTTGTCTGGCGATATATTGTGATGCTTTGTAAACCTGTTGATACCGTGAGTGCTATGCATAATCCGGAGATCTTCACTAAGGGTGTTTGGTACACATGTTATGCTCTATCCATCCATGCCTATTTTTGCATTCAGGGAGTGCTCTAGGATGTCTTAACTTTGCCATACTTTTGGTATAAAATGTTCCTGGCAGATTGTTTACATGTTAATCAACTTTGCCATGGTTGTTGTTAGTCATCCAGGCATGCTATGAACTTGCTCTTGCCATGGTTAGCTTAATGAACATGTCATCTTGCAGTAGGTATGCTTGTCTTGTCATGCAATGCTTTGTGATGAGCGATTTGAGCTCGCAAAGATGCCTTCATAATTCTGTTTATGCCATGCACTGTTATTTTCACCGTCTGAATCTGTTTATGAAACTTGCTATGTTTACATGGGTGCCATCATATCTTCTGTGCCTTTTTGGCTCGTGTTCAGTAAGGGACTTTTGTTATATGCAATTATTAAATTCATGACATGCTTCTTTTTGCTATGGTCTGTTCCTGTAGCATGATGTTTGATAGCTCTAAACTTTGCAACCTGATGTTATTTCTCCATGTCCAGTGATTTCTGCCAAGTCTGTGAAGCTGATATTATTTGCAATCTTGCCATGTCCTTTTGAGCATGTTCTAGTAGTTTCTGAAGATAGCTCACTGTTCATGTTTTGCCATGCTTTACCTGTACATCATGTCCATGCCTTTTGTTTTTATATTCGGGTGCTGTAGCATGTTATTTTGGTGCTTGTAAGATGCCTAGTTGCTGTTTTCGACAGCTTGTCCTTTAAACTTGTATAGTGTGTATGTGTTGAACCGTTGCTCTGTTTTGGGTGTGCTCTATATGAAACTTGTTTAGTTTAGCATATAGTTTCATGTTACCTTGTTGCATCCATGTTTTGAGTGTCTTTGCATGATGTTTGAATGCATTTTGCATCAATGCCATGTTGACTTGTTTTGCTCATATCTTCTAGGCCGTAGCTCTGAATTAATTGAACTTTATATGTAACTTGACTAGAATTCCGTGTAGATCATCGTGGTGCATCTTAACTTGCTGTTTATCAAATTGAACATAAGGTTTATTCAGATCTGGACCAATTTTGAAGTTTGCATATGGGGATTTATCGGAATTGTTCTATGTTGTTTTCGGCCTCATTTAAACTTGCTTTGATGTGTTGCTCTAGTATGCATCATCTCTTGCCATGAGTAGCTTCATGTAGCCTTGTCATGCATCATAATTGGTTGAGCATCATGCCTTTTTCATGTGTGGTGTGTTTACCATGTTGTGTGCTTCTTCTCGATAGTTCCCGTTTCGTTGCGATCGTGAGGATTCATTCGTTTACGTTTGGTTCGTGTACGTGGCTTCATCTTCTTCATGGACTCATTCTTCTTCCTAGCGGGACTTCAAGAAAGATGACCGTCACCTTGGATCTCACTACTATCATTGCTATGCTACTTGCTTCGTTCTATCGCCATGCCGCGTTACCTACCACTTGCTTATCAAGCCTCCCAAATTGCCATGAACCTATAACCTTGTCACCCTTCCTAGCAAACCGTTGTTTGGCTATGTTACCGCATTTGCTCAGCCCCTCTTATAGCGCTACTAGTTGCAGGTGAAGATGAAGATTGCTCCATGTTGGATTATGTTTATGTTGGGATATCACAATATCTCTTATATTATTAATGCATCTATATACTTGGTAAAGGGTGGAAGGCTCGGCCTTATGCCTGGTGTTTTGTTCCACTTTTGCCTCCCTAGTTTCCGTCATATCGGTATTATGTTCCCGGATTTTTGCGTCCCTAACGCGGTTGGGTGTTATGGGAACCCCTTGACAGTTCGCCTTGAATAAAACTCTTCCAGCAAGGCCCAACATTGGTTCTACATTTGCCTAACAACCTAAGCCTTTTCCCTTGGGTTTCCAGAGCGCGAGGGTCATCTTTATTTAGCCCCGGGCGGTGCTCCTCTGAGTGCTGGTCCAAACCGAGCGATGTCCGGCGCCCCCTGGGAAACCAGGGTCTATGCCAACCTGAAGTCTGGCTCATCCGGTGTGCCCTGAGAACGAGATATGTGCAGCTCCTATTGGAATTTGTCGGCACATCCGAGCGGCTTTGCTGGTCTTGTTTTACCATTCTCGAAACGTCTTGTAACCGGGATTCCGAGTCTGATTGGGTCTTCCCGGGAGAAGGAATATCCTTCATTGATCGTGAGAGCTTATCATGGGCTAAGTTGGGACACCCCTGCAGGGTTTGAACTTTCAAAATCCGTGCCCGCGGTTATGTGGCAGATGGGAATTTGTTAATATCCGGTTGTAGTAAACTTGAAGTAAACTCTTCTAAAATACACAAATCGCGTGCGTAACCATGATTATCTCTTTTCGGGATTGTTCGAGAGGAGAACACGGTTTTTGGGTTATGTTTGACGTAAGTAGGAGTTCAGGATCACTTCTTGATCATTACTAGTTGACGACCGCTTGCTAAGCTCCTCTTCTCGCTCTTGTTTCGTAAGTTAGCCACCATACATGCTTAGTCGCTGCTGCAACCTCACCACTTTACCCCTTTCCTTACCCATTAAGCATTGCTAGTCTTGATACCCATGGTAATGGGATTGCTGAGTCCTCGTGGCTCACAGATTACTACACCAACAGTTGCAGGTACAGGTTGTGCGATGCTCGTGACGTGAGAGTGATGCGAGATTGCTTGTGTTGGAGTTCTTCTTCTTCTTCGTCGATCTTGGGTTAGGTTCCTGGTCGGCAGCCTGGGCTAGCAGGGTGGATATTGTTTGAGTTTCTGCTTATGTTTCATCCGTAGTCAAATGTTAATCTTGTATATGATGTATTGTTGTATTCATGTGACATTGTATGCCTTGGTTGTATCCCCACTATTATGTCATGTTGATGTAATGATATCCACCTTGCAAAAGCGTCTTCAAGATGCGCTTCTATCCTTGGTGAGACCTTCGAGTTCCTTTAGGATAGGGTCGCATCTTGGGACGACAAAGAAGAGCCAGACGCGAATAAACCCTCTGAGACGTAGTCCAAGTGCCGGCACCCCAAACACCGTTCTAAGCCTCGTCGCTCAAAGGATGGCAACGCTGGCACCGGAGAAAATAGTACTTCGGGCGACGCCGAAAATAATGAAGTGTAACGCCCCGGATTCGATGCGCCAGGTGTCTCCCAGTTATTCGCTGTTGTTGCCATGTCATTTGCTCGCGTGTCGCACTTTGCCAAGTCATCATGTGCTCTCATTTTGCATACGTGTTCGTCTCATGCATCCGAGCATTTTCCCCGTTGTACGTTTTGCAATCCGACACTCCTATGTCCTCCGGCGTCCCCCTTTTGTCTCTTGTCGTGAGCGGGTGTTAAATATTCTCGGAATGGACCGAGATTTGCCAAGCCACCTTGGTACACCACCGGTAGACCGCCTGCCAAGTTTCGTGGCATCTGGAGTCTGTTTGATACTCGAACGGTTAACCGGGTAGCCGCAAAGGCCTCTTTTGTGTGCAGCCCAACACCCCTCCAAAGTGGGCCAATATCCCATCCAAACCCCCTCCATGTTGTCGCCCGTTCGATCACTATCGTGTGGGAGAAAACCGCTCCTCATTTGGACACTCCTAGCTCCCTCTATCTATATAAACACCTCCCCCCTTCAAAATCGCAGTCTAAACCCTACTCTACCACCTCCCCGCGCCGCCGGATGCTTCGCGCCGCGCCGGACATGTCCACCGCCAGCCTCCACATCGCTCCGGCCAATCTGAGGCCACCACGTCAGCTCCAACCGCCCCGCGTCCAACCCCGTCATGCCACGTGTCCACCCGAGCCCCACTTCACCGCCGGGCCCGCGGAGCCCATCTCCGACCCGCTCCGGGCCACGGCGGGCCCGATCCGCCCGAATCTCGTGCCGCTTTCGCCGGACCTCGCCGCCTCCGGTGACCAGGCGCCCGTGCGCCGCCCGATTCGCCAGATCTCGCGCCTGCTTCGCGGTTCTCCGCCTCCGGCGACCAGTGCCATGCGCCGCCCGATCTGCCCCGCCTAACCCGCCGCCCATCGCCGTTCGGCGTCGTCCGCCACCTCCGATCCGCCATTGACCGGGCGCCGAGCCCTAGCGGGCCTTGGTCCCGAACTCCGCCGCCCGACCTCCGCCTGCTCCACCCGACCCCGCCGCCTACGCGCCATCGTCGGCGACCAGCTCCGACGACCGAAGCCGCCGCCTCCCGCATCAGATTGGGAGGAGCCCGACCTGGTCGCGCCCGCGTTGACCCCTCGCGTGGTCCCCGCGGCCCATCTCTTCCGGCCTCCCCGCGGCCCAGATCCCGGAAGCCCATCTCCACCGTCCCAGCGTGTCTCCTCTACCGACTTGGGCCGAGCCCACTGGGTGAGCCCCCTCTATCCATCGCCCTGTGCACGTTTTAGAATACAACGCTCACTCGTTTTTTTCCAAAAAATCGGCCAAGTCCTTTTCTGTTTCAGCATCACATGAGCCTCTTTGACCTGTCATAACTCCATGACCGTAGCTCCCTTTCATGCGTACGATATATCAAAATGTTCATTGAGTGACGCTCTTCATTTTTTTCCATCTTGTCATGCTTGTTTGTGTCGATCTTGATTCCCTAATCGTTGTTGCAAGAGTGCTATATCATGTTGTCTGCTATAAGTTATCCGAACTTGCTCATTTGTCATTTTTAAATATTTTTGTGTGATTTTCATTTGAGCATGAAGTCGATATGAGTTATGAGCTACAACATGCCATCTATGCTGTGGTGCAGTCCACTCTTCATGATATGCCATGTGTTGATTGTTACAAGCTTGCAAATTAGCCTCCGTGATGTTGCTGATTTCTGTGACTTAGTCATTTCTGCTGTCTGAAACTGATATATTGTGATGCTTTGTAAACTTGTTGATACCATGAGTGCTATGCATAATCCGGAGATCTTCACTAAGGGTGTTTGGTACACATGTTATGCTCTATCCATCCATGCCTATTTTTGCATTCAGGGAGTGCTCTAGGATGTCTTAACTTTGCCATACTTTTGGTATAAAATGTTCCTGGCAGATTGTTTACATGTTAATCAACTTGGCCATGGTTGTTGTTAGTCATACAGGCATTCTATGAACTTGCTCTTGCCATGGTTAGCTTCATGAACATGTCATCTTGCAGTAGGTATGCTTGTCTTGTCATGCAATGCTTTGTGATGAGCGATTTGAGCTCGCAAAGATGCCTTCATAATTCTGTTTATGCCATGCACTGTTATTTTCACCGTCTGAATCTGTTTATGAAAATTGCTATGTTTACATGGGTGCCATCATATCTTCTGTGCCTTTTTGGCTCGTGTTTAGTAAGGGACTTTTGTTATATGCAATTAGTAAATTCATGCCATGCTTCTTTTTGCTATGATCTGTTCCTGTAGCATGATGTTTGATAGCTCTAAACTTTGCAACCTGATGTTATTTCTCCATGTCCAGTGATTTCTGCCAAGTCTGTGAAGCTGATATTATTTGCAATCTTGCCATGTCCTTTTGAGCATGCTCTAGTAGTTTCTGAAGATAGCTCACTGTTCATGTTTTGCCATGCTTTACCTGTACATCATGTCCATGCCTTTTTTTTATTCGGGTGCTGTAGCATGTTATTTTGGTGCTTGTAAGATGCCTAGTTGCTGTTTTGGATAGCTTGTCCTTTAAACTTGTATAGTGTGTATGTGTTGAACCGTTGCTCCGTTTTGGGTGTGCTCTATATGAAACTTGTTTAGTTTAGCATATAGTTTCATGTTACCTTGTTGCATCCATGTTTTGAGTGTGTTTGCTTGATGTTTGAATGCATTTTGCATCAATGCCATGTTGACTTGTTTTGCTCATATCTTCTAGGCCGTAGCTCCGAATTAAATGAACTTTATATGTAACTTGACTAGAATTCCGTGTAGATCATCGTGGTGCATCTTAAATTGCTGTTTAACAAATTGAACATAAGGTTTATTCAGATCTGGACCAATTTTGAAGTTTGCATAGGGATTTATCGAAATTGTTCTATGTTGCTTTCGGCCTCATTTAAACTTGCTTTGATGTGTTGCTCTTGTATGCATCATCTCTTGCCATGAGTAGCTTCATCTCGCCTTGTCATGCATCATACTTGGTTGAGCATCATGCCTTTTTCATGTGTGGTGTGTTTACCATGTTGTGTGCTTCTTCTCAATAGTTCCCGTTTCGTTGCGATCGTGAGGATTCGTTCGTTTACGTTTGGTTCGTGTATGTGGCTTCATCTTCTTCATGGACTAGTTCTTCTTCCTAGCGGGATTTCAAGAAAGATGACCGTCACCTAGGATCTCACTACTATCATTGCTATGCTACTTGCTTCGTTCTATCGCCATGCCGCGTTACCTACCACTTGCTTATCAAGCCTCCCAAATTGCCATGAACCTATAAACTTGTCACCCTTCCTAGCAAACCGTTGTTCGGCTATGTTACCGCATTTGCTCAGCGCCTCTTATAGCGCTGCTAGTTGCAGGTGAAGATGAAGATTGCTCCATGTTGGATTATGTTTATGTTGGGATATCACAATATCTCTTATATTATTAATGCATCTATATACTTGGTAAAGGGTGGAAGGCTCGGCCTTATGCCTGGTGTTTTGTTCCACTTTTGCCTCCCTAGTTTCTGTCATATCAGTATTATGTTCCCGGATGTTTGCGTCCCTAATGCGGTTGGGTGTTATGGGAACCCCTTGACAGTTCGCCTTGATTAAAACTCTTCCAGCAAGGCCCAACATTGGTTCTACATTTGCCTAACAACCTAAGCCTTTTCCCTTGGGTTTCCAGAGCGCGAGGGTCATCTTTATTTTAGCCCCCCCGGGCCAGTGCTCCTCTGAGTGCTGGTCCAAACCGAGCGATGTCCGGCGCCCCCTGGGAAACCAGGGTCTATGCCAACCCGAAGTCTGGCTCATCCGGTATGCCCTGAGAACGAGATATGTGCAACTCCTATTGGAATTTGTCGGCACATCCGAGCGGCTTTGCTAGTCTTGTTTTACCATTGTCGAAACGTCTTGTAACCGGGATTCCGAGTCTGATTGGGTCTTCCCGGGAGAAGGAACATCCTTCGTTGATCGTGAGAGCTTATCATGGGCTAAGTTGGGACACCCCTGCAGGGTTTGAAGTTTCAAAATCCGTGCCCGCGGTTATGTGGCAGATGGGAATTTGTTAATATCCGGTTGTAGTAAACTTGAAGTAAACTCTTCTAAAATACACCAATCGCGTGCGTAACCGTGATTATCTCTTTTCGGGATTGTTCGAGAGGAGAACACGGTTTTTGGGTTATGTTTGACGTAAGTAGGAGTTCAGGATCACTTCTTGATCATTACTAGTTGACGACCGCTTGCTAAGCTCCTCTTCTCACTCTTGTTTCGTAAGTTAGCCACCATACATGCTTAGTCGCTGCTGCAACCTCACCACTTTACCCCTTTCCTTACCCATTAAGCATTGCTAGTCTTGATACCCATGGTAATGGGATTGCTGAGTCCTCGTGGCTCACAGATTACTACACCAACAGTTGCAGGTACAGGTTGTGCGATGCTCGTGACGTGAGAGTGATGCTCGATTCCTTGTGTTGGAGTTCTTCTTCTTCTTCGTCGATCTTGGGTTAGGTTCCTGGTCGGCAGCCTGGGCTAGCAGGGTGGATATTGTTTGAGTTTCTTCTTATGTTTCATCCGTAGTCGGATGTTAATCTTGTATATGATGTATTGTTGTATTCATGTGACATTGTATGCCTTGGTTGTATCCCCACTATTATGTCATGTTGATGTAATGATATCCACCTTGCAAAAGCGTCTTCAAGATGCGCTTCTATCCTTGATGAGACCTTCGAGTTCCTTTAGGATAGGGTCGCATCTTGGGCGAGACAAGTTGGTATCAGAGCCTCTACTGACCATAGGAGCCCCCTTGATTGATCGTGTAGTTTGGCCGATGTCGAGTCTAGAAAAAATCTTTTTCGGAGTCTAGTTATATCGGAGAGTAGGAATTCTTTTTACTCCTCAGCCCCTTCGTCGCTCTGGTGAGAAATCTTGATGTCGGTGTTTTGAACTACTTTTCTTCCCCTTCAAATTTTTTCTTTAGGATCACGCAGTTAGTCTTCGTTCGTTGCAATGCCAGCTCTTTTCATCCGGTGCATTTCTCGTTAAGTCGACTCAAACCTCTTTGTCTCTTGGGAGATCAATCCTCAGCTCTTTTCAATCGACGTTGCTTTCCCCATCCAAAGTTGTCTTTCTTTTTCTCACCCGCCCACCCCTTCTTCTTCTGGGAACCGGAGTCCGGAATCGAGTATCCATTCTACTCGTGCGAAGCCTTTGCATTCTCTCCTCAATAATTTCAACCGGTGTCTTTTCTCTTCAAGTTACTCGTCGATTCCCCATTCAAGTTGCCTGTGTTTTCCCGCCCTCCCACCCTTTTCATTCCCGGAGTCTCTGCCTCTATTCGAGCATCAATTTCGTTCGTGCGGAGTATCTTCAGTCTTTCCTCATTTGTCTCAACCAGTGAATTCTCGTCTAGTTAATCATTGTTCGTCTCGTTTTTCTTTTCGGTGGATCCAATTCAAGTTTTCGGTGTTGATCGTATTTTTTTCCCTTGGCCGAAGTGTTTTCCCCTTGCTCGTTCCTCCTCTCGCCATTCTATTATCCCGGAGTGTTGAAGACATCTCAGAAGATTCATGTTTGCATTCTATTATTTTGAGGTTGTCACCTCATTCAAATGTTTCAATCGTTCCGGTGCATCATTTCTCATTCAAACAATCCTTTCCAATGGTGTTTCTTTTCAGTGGGCTCTGACCCACAGGTCTTTCCCAGGACCTTACCTGACTCTTTCGATTTTCTCGGAGGTATTCTCTAGTTCTTTTGAAATTTGACGTAAGTATGAACTTCATTAGTCAGATGCCTTCTCCAAGATACCTTCCAAATTCTTTCATGTTCGGGTCAATCTTTCCTCTTTTCTTTCTGCCGGAGAGTTTCAAAAATTCTTCAAGGTGTTTCTCGTCGTCATTCTCATCATTTGAAGACTGAAGTAGAGTTTTCCCTAAATCTTGTCCGTTCTCCCGAAGATTCGTGCCGCTACCTTGATGTTTTCCTCTCAAATTGCCAGTCGTGCAAATTCTTTTCAACCATCCGGAGTATTTCAGGAGTTGTTTTCCATCCCAATCATCAGGAGGCCATCTTTTCGGAATATTTCTTCGTTCTAAGTTTTGAGATTCATTCTCCAATTATTCTATATCCGTGCCCCTTCATTCGTCTCAATATTCTTCCGGTGCTTCGTTCTAGTATTCTTCAATTGGTTCGCGATCTCTTCGTTCTTTTGACTCTAATTCCCTCATGTATCTTTGTGCTTTTCTAATTCTTCCTGGCGATTCATCCTCTTTTCTTCGTTCATTTTCATTTCTAACGGTGGTTCGTTCAAGATTCCTTTTCTTTTGTAATCACGTCAACTAATTCGTTCTTTCCAAATCCTACCGGTGGTTCAAGAAGACTTTCTCAAATTTTCGTGCTATATCCCCCCTTAATCGTATCTAATGCGAATAAGTAGTATGCAAATCCATTGCTTCGCATCAATTTAATTGGTGGAGGATAAGCGTAACGTAATTCTTATTCTTCATTCATCAAGTTGATTTATCCCTTCCTTCAAAGTTGTTCATGATGAATATATTCTAATCCCAAGTGTTTTCATCTTTTCTTTTCCGGAGTTCCAAGCCTTCTCGCTTGTCTCGTCGCGAAGCTCCATCCAAATCATCGCAAGGCTTTATTCTTATCCTTTCATCCTTCAATTTTATCAAGTCATCCTTCTGTTACCGGAGTTCTTCATGGCAGTTCTTCATGAGTTATTTCATTCTTCAAGTGTTCATCAAGATTCTTGTTCAAGGAGTTCTAGTATATTTTCTTCTTGCATCTCGAAGTGCAAGTAATTCACCATATTCTTTGGAAATGGAGTTCTGCATTTCCTCATTCTTCTCAGCTATTTAATCTTTTCCGCTTGTGGTTGGTTATCACCTCAAAATTTTGAGATGTTATCCATAAGTCCACAACAAGAAATTCTTTGTTGTTGATTTTCTCAACAACTTCGTTAAAACTAGTCTCGCAAGGATGATTTTCAAATTCATTCGTCGAAGTAGTTGTCATCTTCTTCCCTGTTCTTCTCATTCCAATCTGTCAAGTCTTCCGGAGGTTTTGTGTTGTTCCTCAAGTCAAGTATCGTTCCATCTCCTCAAGTTCATGTTCTACTCTTTCCATATTTAGCTGGAGTGCTGCCTAATTCTTTCGTTCTTTTCCTTTTCTAACCGGAGTGGTTTCAGAGTCCATCGAACTCATTGAGCTTTTGATTCTCATCATTCTCGTCGTTCCTCTTTCATATCCGGTGCTCTCGACTTTGTTCATCCTCTCTCTTTTGTTCTTATTTCACCTCATCCCTTTTCCTCCCCGTCTCGGTCCTAAGATCTCGGGACGAGATCTCTTGTTAGTAGAGGAGAGTTGTAACGCCCCGGATTCGATGTGCCAGGTGTCTCCCAGTTATTCTCCGTTGTTGCCATGTCATTTGCTTGTGTGTCGCACTTTTCCATGTCATCATGTGCTCTCATTTTGCATACGTGTTCGTCTCATGCATCCGAGCATTTTCCCCGTTGTCCGTTTTGCAATACGACACTCCTATGTCCTCCGGCGTCCCCCTTTTGTCTCTTGTTGTGAGCGGGTGTTAAATATTCTCAGAATGGACCCTCTTTTGTGTGCAGCCCAACACCCCTCCATAGTGGCCCAATAACCCATCCAAACCCCCTCCATGCTGTCGGTCGTTCAACCAGGATCGTGTGGGTGAAAACCGCTCCTCATTTGAACACTCCTAGCTCCCTCTACCTATATAAACACCTCCCCCCCTTCAAAATCGCAGTCTAAACCCTAGTCTACCACCTCCTCGTGGCGCCGGACGCTTCGCGCCACGCCGGACATGTCCACCGCCAGCCTCCACGTCGCTCCGGCCAATCCGAGGCCACCACGTCAACTCGAACCGCCCTGCGTCCAACCCCGTCGTGCCACGTGTCCACCCGCGCCCCACTTTGCCGCCGGGCCCGCGGAGCCCATCTCCGGCCGGCTCCGGGCCACTGCGAGGCTGATCCGCCCGAATCCCGTGCCGCTTCCTCTAGACATCGCCGCCTCCGGTGACCAGGCGCCCGCGCGCCGCCCTATTCGCCCGGATCGCGCCCTTCGCGGACTCGCCGCCTCCGGCGACCAGCGCCGTCGTTGCCCGATCTGCCCGCCGCCGCCCGCCCGCCTCGCCGTTCGGCGTCGTCCGCCGCCTCGAAGTCGCCATTGACCGGGCCGAGCCCCGAGGCCTTGGTCCCGCACCTCCGACGCCCGACCTCCGCTTTGCTCCACCCGACCCGCCGCTTACGCTTCTCGCGGCGACCAGCTCCGACGACCGAAGCCGCCGCCTCCCGCACCGGATCGGGAGGAGCCCGATCTGGTCGCGCCCGCATTGACCCCTCACGTGGGCCCCGCAGCCCATCTCCTCCGGCCTCCCCGCGACCCAGATCCCGGCGGCCCATCTCCTCAATCCCAGTGTGTCTCCTCTGCCGACTTGGGCCGAGCCCACTGTGTGAGCCCCCTCTATCCATCGCCCTGTGCACGTTTTAGAATACAACGCTCTCTCGTTTTTTTTCCAGAAAATCGGCCAAGTCCTTTTCTGTTTCAGCATCACATGAGCATCTTTGACCTGTCATAACTCCATGACCGTAGCTCCGTTTCATGCATATGATATATCGAAATGTTCATTGCGAGACGCTCTTCATTTTGTTCCATCGTGTCATGCTTGTTTGGGTGGATCTTGATGCCCTAATCATCGTTGCAAGAGTGCTATATGATGTTGTCTGCTATAGGTTATCAGAACTTTCTCATTTGTCATTTTTACATCTTTTTGTGTGATTTTCTTTTGAGCATGAAGTCTATATGTGTTATGAGCTACAACATGCCATCTCTGCTGTGGTGCAGTCCACTCTTCATGATATGAGATGTGTTGACTGTTACAAGCTTGCAAAGTAGCCTCCGTGATGTTGCTGATTTCTGTGACTTAGTCATTTCTGCTGTCTGAAACTGATATATTGTGATGCTATGTAAACCTGTTGATACCATGAGTTCTATGCATAATCTGAAGATCTTCACTAAGGGTGTTTTGCTACACATAATCTGGAGACATGTCCACCGCCAGCCTCCACGTCGCTCTGGCCAATCCGAGGCCGCCACGTCAGCTCCAACCGCCCCGCGTCCAACCCCGACGTGCCACGTGTCCACCCGTGCCCCACTTCGCCGCCGGGCCCGCGGAGCCCATCGTCGGCCCGCCCCGAGCCACGGCGGGCCCGATCCGCCTGAATCCCGCGCCGCTTCTGCGGACCTCGCCACCTCCAGCGACCAGCGCCCGTCGCCGCCGATTCGCCTGGATCGCGTCGCTTCTGCGGACCTCGCCGCCTCCGGCGACCAGCGCCGTCGCCGCCCGATCGCTTCGGACCCGCGCGATTCCGCTGACCTCGCCTCCTCCGGCGACGAGCGCCGTCCGTCGCCCAATCTGCCACTGCCGCCAACCGCCGCCGCCTACGCCATTCGGCGTTGTCCGCCGCCTCCAGTCGCCATTGACCCTGTCGCTGAGCCCCGACGGGCCTTGGTCCCGCACCTCCGCCGCCGGTCCGCGTCGTGGCTCCCGCCGGTGAGCGCTCGCCAGAGCCCCTCCGCCCGACC
Organism: Aegilops longissima; assembly: GCA_021605205.1. Lineage (NCBI taxonomy): Eukaryota > Viridiplantae > Streptophyta > Magnoliopsida > Poales > Poaceae > Aegilops > Aegilops longissima. The sequence continues at coordinate 22,649 of JAHIAM010000044.1, read as the reverse complement.
TCCGCCTGCTCCACCCAACCCTACCGCCTACGCGCCGTCGCCGGCGACCAGCTACGACGACCGGAGCCGCCGCATCCCGCACCTGATCGGGAGGAGCCCGATCTGGCCGCGCCCGCGTTGACCCCTCTCGTGGGCCCCGCAGCCCATATCCTCCGGCCTCCCAGCGTCCCAGATCCCGACGGCCCATCTCCTCCGTCCCAGCGCGTCTCCTCTGCCGACTTGGGCCAAGCCCACTAGGTGAGCCCTGTGCACGTTTTAGAATACAACGCTCACTCGTTTTTTTTCCAGAAAATCGGTTGTCCTTTTTTGTTTCAGCATCACATGAGCATCTTTGACCTGTCATAACTCAATGACCGTAGCTCCATTTCATGCATATGATATATCAAAATGTTAATTGCGAGATGCTCTTCATTTTATTCCATTGGGTCATGCTAGTTTGATTTCATCTTGATGCCCTAATAATCGTTGAAAGATTGATATATGATGTTGTCTGCTGTAGGTTATCAGAACTTGCTCATTTGTCATTTTTTACATCTTTTTGTGTGATTTTCTTTTGAGCATGAAGTTTATATGTGTTACGAGCTGCAACATGCCATCTCCGCTGTGGTGCAGTCCACTCTTCATGATATGCCATGTGTTGATTGCTACAAGCTTGCAAATTAGCCTCCGTGATGTTGCTGATTTCTGTGACTTAGTCATTTCTGCTAAGTCTGAAACTGATATATTGTGATGCTATGTAAACCTGTTGATACCATGAGTTCTATGCATAATCTGGAGATGTTCACGGAGGGTGTTTTGCTACTAATATTATGCTCTATCCATCCATGCCTATTTTTGCATTTATGGAGTGCTCTAGCATGTCTTAATCTTGCTCTACTTTTGGTATAAAATGTTCCTGGCAGATTGTTTACATGTTAATCAATTTTGCCATGGTTGTTGTTAGTCATCCAGACATGCTATGAACTTTCTCTTTCCATGGTTAGCTTAATGAACATGTCATCTTGCAGTAGGTATGCTTGTATTGTCATGCAATGCTTTGTGATGAGTGATTTGTGCTCGCAAAGATGCCTTCGTAATTCTGTTTATGCTATGCACAATTATTTTCACCAAGTCTGGATCTGTTTATGAAACTTGCTATGTTTACATGGGTGCCATCATATCTTCCGTGCCTTTTTGGCTCGTGTTCAGTAAGGGACTTTTGTTACATGCAATTAGTAAATTCATTCCATGCCTCTGTTTGCTATGATCTTTTCCTATAGTATGATGTTTGATAGCTCTATACTTTGCAACCTGATGTTATTTCTGCAATGTCCAGTGATTTCTGCCAAGTTTGTGAAGCTGATATTATTTGGAATCTTGCCATGTCCTTTTGAGCATGTTCTAGTAGTTTCTGGAGATAGCTCATTGTTCATGTTTTGCCATGCTTTACCTGTACATCATGTCCATGCCTTTTCTATTGGGGTGCTGTAGCATGTTATTTTGGTGCTTGTAAGATGCCTAGTTGCTGTTTTGGACAGCTTGTCCTTTAAACTTGTATAGTGTGTATGTGTTGAACCGTTGCTTCGTTTTGGGTGTGCTCTATATGAAAATTGTTTAGTTTGGCATATAGTTTCATGTTACCTGGTTGCATCCATGTTTTGAGTGTGTTTGCTTGATGTTTGAATGCATTTTGCATTAATGCCATGTTGACTTGTTTTGCTCATATCTTCTAGGCCGTAGCTCCGAATTAAATGAACTTTATATGTAACTTGACTAGAGTTCCGTGTAGATCATCGTGGTGCATCGTAACTTGTTGTTTAACAAATTGAACATAAGGTTTATTCAGATCTGGAGCAATTTCGAAGTTTGCATATGGGGACTCACCAGAATTGTTCTATGTTGTTTCCGGCCTCATTTAAACTTGCTTTGATGTGTTGCTCTTGTATGCATCATATCTTGCCATGAGTATCTTCATGTAGCCTTGTCATACATCATACTTGGTTGAGCATCATGCCTTGTTCGTGTGTGGTGTGTTTACCATGTTGTGTGCTTCTTCTCGATAGTTCCCGTTTCGTTGCAATCGTGAGGATTCGTTCGTCTACGTTTGGTTCGTCTACGTGGCTTCATCTTCTTCATGGACTCGTTCTTCTTCCTAGCGGGATTTTAGGCAAGATGACGTCACCTTGGATCTCACTACTATCATTGCTATGCTAGTTGCTTCGTTTTATCGCCATGCCGCGTTACCTACCACTTGCTTATCAAGCCTCCCAAATTGCCATGAACCTCTAACCTTGTCACCCTTCCTAGCAAACCGTTGTTTGGCTATGTTACCGTATTTGCTCAGCCCCTCTTATAGCGCTGCTAGTTACAGGTGAAGATGAAGATTGCTCCATGTTGGATTATGTTTATGTTGGGATATCTCAATATATCTTATATTATTAATGCATCTATATACTTGGTAAAGGGTGGAAGGCTCGGCCTTATGCCTGGTGTTTTGTTCCACTCTTGCCGCTCTAGTTTCCGTCATATCGATATTATGTTCCAGGATTTTTGCATCCCTAACGCGGTTGGGTGTTATGGGAACCCCTTGACAGTTCGCCTTGAATAAAACTCTTCCAGCAAGGCCCAACATTGGTTCTACATTTTCCTAACAACCTACGCCTTTTCCATTGGGTTTTCGGAGCCCGAGGGTCATCTTTATTTAGCCCCCCCGGCCAGTGCTCCTCTTAGTGCTGGTCCAAAACGAGCGATGCCAACCCGACGTCTGGCTCATCCGGTGTCCCCTGAGAACGAGATATGTGCAGCTCCTATCGGGATTTGTCGGCACATCCGGGCGGCTTTGCTGGTCTTGTTTTACCACTGCGAAACGTCTTGTAACCGGGATTCCGAGTCTGATCGGGTCTTCTCGGGAGAAAGAATATCCTTCGTTGATCGTGAGAGCTTGTCATGGACTAAGTTGGGACACCCCTGCAGGGATTGAACTTTCAAAATCCATGCCCGTGGCTATGTGGCTGATGGGAATTTGTTAATATCCGATTGTAGTAAACTTGAAGTAAACTCTTCTAAAATACACCAATCACGTGCGTAACCGTGATTGTCTCTTTTCGGGGTTGTTCGAGAGGAGAACACGGTTTTTGGGTTATGTTTGACGTAAGTAGGAGTTCAGGATCACTTCTTGATCATTACTAGTTGACGACCGCTTGCTAAGCTCCTCTTCTCGCTCTTGTTTCGTAAGTTAGCCACCATACATGCTTAGTCGCTGCTGCAACCTCACCACTTGACCCCTTTCCTTACCCATTAAGCTTTGCTAGTCTTGATACCCATGGTAACGGGATTGCTGAGTCCTCGTGGCTCACAGATTACTACACCAACAGTTGCAGGTACAGGTTGTGCGATGCTCGTGACGTGAGAGCGATGCTCGATTCCTTGTGTTGGAGTTCTTCTTCTTCTTCGTCCATCTTGGGTTAGGTTCCTGGTCGGCAGCATGGGCTAGCAGGGTGGATATTGTTTGAGTTTCTGCTTATGTTTCATCCGTAGTCGGATGTTGATCTTGTATATGATGTATTGTTGTATTCATGTGACATTCTATGCCTTGGTTGTATCCCCACTATTATGTCATGTTGATTTAATGATATCCACCTTGCAAAAGCGTCTTCAAGATGCGCTTCTATCCTTGGTGGGACCTTTGAGTTCCTTTAGGATAGGGTCGCATCTTGGGCGTGACATGAAGACCCTGCCGGAGCTGCATCCGAACAGGAGGAACATGACAACACGCAAGACAACCCTGATGAACAGGCCATAGAAGATGACTCGGAGGACGATAGTTACCGTCCACCCTCCGAGGAGTGGACAAGCCTCGGCAACGAAGACTTCATCATGTCTGAGGATCCTCTGGAGCAGGAGCGCTTTAAGCTTCAGCTCATAGGCACTGCAAGGAGCCTAAAAAAGAAACAGCAGCAGCTTCAAGCCGAACAAGATCTGCTCGTCGAAAGATGGTCTGATGTCCTGGCAGCCGAAGAATACGGCCTCAAGCGCCCAACCAAGAGCTACCCCTAACGCAGACTGCTACCTCAATTCGATGAGGAGGCACTGGAGCACATATTTCCCTCGCGTAATGCGGAACGACCACCATGTGGTCGAGACAGGGAGGCCGACCGGCTACCTCGCGGTTGAGATAAAGCGGCAACTCAGGCCGAACAACAGCCTGCCCCACCGCCCCGCAAAAATAGAGACGAAAGAGTTCGGGGTCACACGTACGACCTTCGGCAGACCCTGGACAGTAGAGCAGGACATACAAGATCGATCTACGGATAGCGAGGTCGTGCCTCGAGGCACGATGACGGCTACCTATTCGGACGTGATAAACCCAACCTTGTCAGGGCCGAATGCCGCAGACGGACTCCATCAGAGCTACGCCTCAATGCGGCCCAGTACAAAGGTGCCGCACACCGTCTCTGCTTCACAGATGAAGTCCTGGATCACGAATTCCCCGAGGGTTCAAGCCCGTCAATATCGAATCATACGACGGCACAACCGATCCCGCAATATGGATCGAGGATTTTATTCTCCATATCCATATGGCTCGAGGAGATGAACTCCACGCCATTAAATACCTCCCACTAAAGCTCAAAGGGCCAGCTCGGCACTGGCTTAACAGCCTACCTGAAAATTCTATCGGCAGCTGGGAGGACTTGGAAGAAGCCTTCCTGGACAACTTCCAAGGAATCAATGTCCGGCCACCAGACGCCGATGACTTAAGCCACATAGTTCAACAACCTGAAGAATCAGCAAGAAAATTTTGGACTAGGTTCCTAACCAAAAAGAACCAGATAGTTGACTGTCCGGATGCTGAGGCCTTAGCAGCCTTCAAACACAGCATCCGTGACGAATGGTTAGCACGCCACCTCGGCCAAGAAAAACCGAAGTCCATGGCAGCCCTCACGGCACTCATGACTCGCTTTTGCGCGGGTGAGGACAGTTGGATGGCTCATAGTAACAACACAGCCAGCGAGACAGGCCCCTCCGAGGCCAAGAATAGCACTAGCAAGATCTGGCGCAATAGACACAAACGCCAAAGCAATGGCGACAACACCGATGACACCACAGTCGACACCGGATTCCCTGGCCCCAAGTCCGGCCAACGGAAGAAGCCCTACGAAAGAAACAATGAAGGACCTTACAGCCTGGACCGCATACTCGACCGTCCGTGCGAGATACACGGCACCCCGGATAAGCAAGCCAATCATACCAACATGGATTGTTGGGTTTTCAATCAGGCTGGCAAGTTAAATGCCGAAAACAAAGAAAAGGGATCACAAAGTGAGGACAAGGACGAAGAGCCCCGGCAGCCGAACACTGGGGGGCAGAAGAAATTTCCCCCTCAAGTCAAGACGGTGAACATGATATACGCCACACACATTCCCAAAAGGGAGCGTAAGAGAGCACTAAGGGACATCTACACGGTAGAGCCAGTCGCCCCAAAATTCAATTCGTGGTCATCGTTCCCGATCACCTTCGATCATCGAGATCACCCAACTAGTATCTGCCATGGAGGTTTAGCCGCACTAGTCCTCGACCCAATTATTGACGGGTTTCACCTAACACGAGTCCTGATGGACTGTGGTAGCAGCCTCAACCTGCTTTATCAGGACACAGTGCGGAAGATGGGCATTGACCCCTCACGAATCAAACGAACAAAGACTACCTTTAAAGGAGTCATACCAGGCGTAGAAGCCCGCTATACGGGCTCAATCACGCTGGAAGTGGTCTTCGGTTCTCTGAACAACTTCCGAAGCAAGGAGTTAATCTTCGACATCGTCCCTTTCCGCAGTGGCTACAACGCACTGCTCAGACAAACAACATTTGCTAGATTCAATGCAGTGCCACACTATGCTTATCTCAAGCTCAAAATGCCCGGTCCACGCGATGTCATAACAGTCAATGGCAATACGGAATGCTCCCTCCGAACAGAAGAGCACACCGTCGCCCTAGCAGCAGAGGTACAGAGCGGCCTTCTCAAGCAGCACCATAGTGCGGCTCTCGAGCCCCTGGACATCATTAAGAAGTTCCGGACTACACTACAGCAGGAGAGCATGGCTCGTCAGGAGCTTGATTAGCAATTCGGCCTCCGTCCCAGTCCCGATGAAGTAGTGGCACTCGCACCACGCGTACATAATCACACACTCAAAATCCCATGGACATCGACGGAGGCAGAAGCTAACCCGGGATCTATAGTTCGGCTAGACCATCCCGGACACACATACTTTCACCTTTTTCTTTTCGTTTCAGGTTCCTTTTCCCACGGGCCTGTTGACCAGTCACTTTGAAGGATCGGCATATAAAGGATGCAAGCAGCATAGGTGCGTAGAGTAACCTCTATACGTCTTCTTGACGATATTTATATTCATTTCTCAGGACCCACACGCTGCGTCCTCTTGATTCCGGCATGTTAAATAGCCCGGATGCTTATCACAATACTTGTAGTAGATACGCCTTGACGTATCCATCCAGTTATAATGAAAACAGTTTGCGGCCTAGTTCTTGTGGTTTTCACTTCTTACTTCATTTTATTTCGATCTGCTTATCGACTGCATCCGTACACTTTGGTACGTTTTATATTCGCCAGGGGCTCCCCATCGCCCCATAATACGGCAGCAAAGTCTGAACACTTCTTATATATAAGTTCAGCATCCCGAATTTAGCATTATTTGCATTGGCTCTGAATCATGTCTTTGGTCAATAGTTGGTTGCCCGGCTCCTGTGCTTGCTACCCTACGTTCCGCTCTATCGGCTAGGGTAGTAAAGGGAGAACTACTGCAATTGTGCCCTGGCCTTGACCGGATGAGCACCTCAGTAGAGAAAGCCGAAAACTGGCTGTCATGATACAGTGAGAGCCGGTCAGCTGTTCGAGGGTTACAAAATCGTTGGAGATTTTTTCCGCGTTATCACGAAGGATCGACACTTCCGATCGATCTTGTGACACCCGGCTTGGACCAGGTCTCTGCGCTTGCTTTATTATAAAACTCCTATGGCTAAGTGAGGGCGTTCAAGCCATATAGTCTGATTGCCTTGTTCGTTAAGCTAAACAACTCCTTCAAAGGACCATATAATTGGATCAAGATTGTTTAGATTACATCCCTAACACCTCCAGTACTACCTCTGGCGAGGCGGTTTAATGACGGTGGCCAACCCTCAGATTACAAATAACACAGTCGCACAGGAGGAAAGAATTAAAGCATAACAAAATTACATTACAGGCTTTGTTTCCATAAAACAAGGCAAGGGAATCATGAATACATTTATTCAAATAAAATGTCCTGCGAACATTGAGCTGCCACAAGTCGAGACCCTTCTATGACATCCGCAAAATATCTCTCGGGTGTGCGGTGCTCCTTGCCCTCCGGTGGCCCACTGGCAACTTCAACGGCGTTCATCTTCGCCCACCACATCTTGCAACGAGCGAAGGCCATACGGGCACCTTCAATACAGGCAGAGTGCTTGACGACGTCTAGCCGTGGACAGGCTTCCACTAGCCGCCTCACGAGTCCGAAGTAGCTGCTGGGCATAGCTTCATCTGGCCATAGCCGGATCATCAAATCCTTCATGGCTAGTTCAGTCACCCTATGCAGCTCCACCAGCTGCTTCGGCTGATCGCTGAAGGACACGGGATGCTCTGGCGTGGCATACTGCGACCAGAATAGCTTCTCCAAAGGACCCCCTCCTTCGGCTCGGTAGAACTCCGCAGCGTCTGATACGCTGCGTGGTAGATCCGCAAAAGCCCCTGGGGAACTCCGAACCCGGGTTAGTAAAAGGTATTGCTTCTCCGCATACTTGCTTTGCATCTTAAATGCCTTACCCGCCGTGATCTTCTTGGCCTCCTGGATCTCCTGAAGGGCGGCCTGGGCCTCATTCCATGCGGACTCCACGCTCTGATGAGACTTGGCGAGTTCGGCCCCTTGAACCGATGCATCATGCTCCAAGGCCTCGCATTTCTTCACCACATCCTGGAGCTCCTGCTGGACCTCCTTGACCCGGGCCTTGAGCTTTTTCCGGGCGGCTTGCTGCTGGATAGCCTTCTCCTCAGCCTCGCCCAGGGCCTTCCTCAGGGCCTCAACCTCAGTCGCGGATCTTGCACATATTACGACACAACAGTTGATACACAGCGCCTATGCTTTCTGAACACACCGCAAGTCAATACTCACCTTGCTTCTCCTGGAGCCGAACCTTAACCTCACCGAGCTCGCTCTCGGTCCGCTCCAGCCTCTGCCTCAGTTCAGAGACTTCGGCAGCATGCGAGGTTGCGGCCAACAGTGACACCTGCTTATTGGTATATATTAAGTTAGTCTCCTACAAACAAAGAATTCATTCTCTGTCTGGTTCTTCTTGCCGAATACCGGACAGTGTCTCAGGGGCTACTGACTACATGGGGTTTTTCTCTTTTTATGTCACTTACCTCGAAACCTGTTAATAGGTTGCTGCAGGCTTCGTTCAGTCCACTCTTGGCGGACTGAACCTTCTAGCTCACCGCACCCATAAGGACACGGTGCTCGTCCACGACGGAGGCGCCTCATAGCGCGTCCATCAGGTTATCCGGCGCCCCTGGATGGATTGGGGCCACTGGTGGAAGCGGCGCACTCCCCTCCTTCAAAGGGGGCTGCTCGCCCAACTCCGGAGCCATATGGGTCTCCAGAATCGTATTCTGCTGAGGGCCAAACTGGATGCGGCCCTCTTCGCCAGTCTCCATGGGGATCGGCTCCCCCATATGTCCGGCAGTGGAGGTCTTGCCTTGAGGCGCCTCCCGAACAGCGTCCTAGGCTCCTCCCTTCGGAGCGGTCCTTCGGGACAACACTTCGGTGTCATCCCTGGCCCCGGGGGAATAAGCAGGCGGTGGCGACATGCTCGCCATCTCCAACGGAGCCAACGAACCTCCAGACAAGGATCGTTGGATTAGGTCGCGGGCCAGACTGCAATAATACAGTTAACTATGTCAAGATAATAGAGAGAAAGGGCGGGATGTGTGCACGAGCGAGCCATGTCACTTACGATGCGGCCTGGGGCTTAGTGCGGGGGCGTCGTTCCGGACTGCTGTCAACGTCCCACGCACTGTTGACCACTGGGACGCCCTTCCCCTTCTTGGGCGTCTCCGCCTCCAGATGCGACGAAGCCGCCCTCTTCTTCTTCCTCTCCTCAAGGGGAGGGTTGTTTTCTTCCTCCTCCTCTTCTTCCTCGTCATTGTCCTCAGGGACAGAGGAATGTGCTTTATCGTCTTCGGACATCGCGTCTGAAGTGCCCTTGCGGCGGGGGCCACTCTTGGCCCCCTTTGCCTTCTTCTTGGCCTTCTTCTCCGACGCCTTATATGGCGCCGGCACCAGCATCTTCGCCAGACGCGGGATGACTGGTTCTTCACGCAGCGGAGCCGAACACTGGATTCGCTTCGCCCTCTCCATCCAGTCCTGAGAAAGCTGTAATAAAAGTTCATACATCATCCTCAAAACAATTAAGTTGGGGGTACATAAAAAATAACATACCTCGCTGGCGGGGTGTTTACAATCGTGACCACGATCTGAATCCGTGGCCAGTGGTTTCTCATTGCCCTTGAAGATCAACTTCCATGCACCTTCATGTGTAGTTTCGAAGAGCCTCACCAGGGTCTGGTGCTTCTTCGGATTGAACTGCCACAACGGGCGGCTTCGGTGCTGGCACGGAAGGATCCGGCGAACTAACATCACCTGAATCACATCAACGATCTTGATGCTCTTGGTTACCATGCTCTGAACATGTGTTTGCATTATTATCAGCTTGTTAGGAGAACACCAGTCCGGACTCTTCTTGACCCAGGAGGTGAGTCGCATAGGAGCGCCGGAGCAGAATTCGGCAGCTGCGGCCCAGGTGGTGCCGCGTGGTTCTGTGATGTAGAACCACTGCTTCTGCCACTCCTTTACTGTATCCACAAAAGTGCCTTTGGGCCAAGAGAGGTTGGATAGCTTGCTCACCATGGCTCCTCAGCACTCTGGGTGCTGGCCATACACCACCTTTAGCTTCACGTTGAAGACTTTGAGCCACAGCCCGAAGTGGGGTTGGATGCGGAGGAAGGCCTCACACACAACGATAAACGCCGATATGTTGAGGAAGGAATTCGGGGACAAATCATGGAAATCTATCCCGTAATAATACATCAGCCCGCAGACGAAAGGGTGGAGCGGAAACCCTAGCCCGCGGAAGAAATGGGGGATAAATACTATGCTCTCAGTGGTCTTCGGCGTGGGGACGATTTGTCCCTCGGCCGGTAGACGGTGGTCGATCTCTTTCGCCAAATACCCGGCTGCCTGAACCTCAGTAATGTCCTCCTCCTTGACGGAGGAGACCATCCACTTGCCCTGACCGCCGGATCCGGACATGGTTGCTTGAGTGGAAAGGAGATGAGAACTTGGGCGCTGGAGCTCGAGATTGGGAAGGCGGAGACAGATAGAGAGCGTGAGAAGAGGAAGAGGGAATCCTTATCCCCTTATAAAGGCAGCAAATATTAAACGCCTCCTCACTCGCCTTAAGATTCGCCTATTCCCAAGGTCTGTATAAACGACACGGTTGGGTTACCCATGCCCGCATTGATGGGAATCCCGCGGTAAGGGGACACGATCTCTGCTTTGACAAGACATGCCAATGGCAACCGAGTCTCGAGGCGTGGGGCATCGAACACCATAATGGTTGGGAATTATAACCAGTCAGATGCAATGTCGTGTTACAAAAAACGTCGGCGGATGGAACTCGTGTAAAAAAAATATTTTTTCTCTGCGGTTGTGTATGGTGTGTGTAACAGGTCCGGATATAATCATCGCATCCGAAGACTATCCTGGAGATCGAAAAAAGGGGAACCCGCCTTGCATTGCCGAAGACAATCTACGCGCCGGCCTCCTCATCATTGAAGCCAGGTTCAGGGGCTACTGAGGGAGTCCTGGAATAAGGGGTCCTCGGGCGTCCGGCCTATTATTCATTGGGCCGGACTGATGGGCTGTGAAGATATGAAGGCCGAAGACTATACCCGTGTCCGGATTGGACTTTCCTTGGCGTGGAAGGCAAGCTAGGCGACCGACTATGTAGATTCCCTCTGATGTAACCGACTCTATGTAACCCTAGATCTCTCCGGTGTCTATATAGACCGGAGAGCGTAGTCCGGATGGCTAAAACCATAGAAGTCTAGCCTGTCTGACTATAATTGTATCTCTCCTCTACGGACTAAGCCCTCTGGTTTATATAGAAACTAGAGGGGACTAGGGTTACACAAAGTCGGTTACAGAGAAGGGAATCTTCATATTTGGTCGCCAAGCTTGCCTTCCACGCCAAGGAGAGTCCCATCCGGACACGGGTGAAGTCTTCGGTCTTTGCATCTTCACAGTCCGTTAGTCCGGCCCATGTCCAACAGACCGGACGCCCGATGACCCCTTAGTCTAGGACTCCCTCAATCGCGCCTCAGGAGCCAAACTGGTCACGTAGCGCCTCATCCCTTGGTCTCGTCCTGGTGATCCGGACGACTCGATGGCGGCTGAGGTATGCGCGGGACTGTGCCCTGCCGACGTAGAACACTAAGGCATACTCTTGCATTCCCTTCACGAGGGTTGTTTGTACGTTAAGGAGGACTCCTGAGCATCGCGCCTCAGGAGCCAAACTGGTCATGTAGTCCCTCACCCCTTGGTCTCGTCCTGGTGATCCGGACGACCCAACAGCAACTGAGGTACACGCGGGGCCGGGCTCTGCCGACGCAGAACACTAAAGCAACGAGAAGGAAATCGCGGAATCCTAGCGAATTATTACAAGACATATTGTTCATCCAAATACCAAACACAAGTTTTAACGCCTCCACGAGGCACGGTGCATGTTGCAGGAAATAAAAGTGGAGGGAAGCGCAAACAGCAAGCCTTCTCTTCAGCCTTTGGCGCTGCCATCGCCCGCGAGGGGTGCCCCTTCGTCAACAACGTTGCCGTCGCTCGTGCCGTCCGCCGGGGCCGCAGGGTCGGCAGCACCGTTAGCCAGGGGCGCGGGATCGATGGCGTGGAATTTCTCTAGCAGGGCCTCCATGAGGGAGTCCTGGACTAAGGGGTCCTCGGGCGTCTGGCCTGTTATTCATTGGGCCGGACTGATGGGCTGTGAAGATATGAAGGCCGAAGACTATACCCGTGTCCGGATTGGACTTTCCTTGGCGTGGAAGGCAAGCTAGGCGACCGACTATGTAGATTCCCTCTGATGTAACTGACTCTATGTAACCCTAGATCTCTCCGGTGTCTATATAAACCGGAGAGCATAGTCCGGATAGGCGAATACTCATTACCATATTCACATAGGCTAGACTTCTAGGGTTTAGCCATTAAGATCTCGAGGTAGATCAACTCTTGTAACACTCATATTCATCAAGATCAATCAAGTAAGAAGTAGGGTATTACCTCCATAGAGAGGGCCCGAACCTGGGTAAACATCGTGTCCCCCGTCTCATGTTACCATCGATCCTAGACGCACAGTTCGAGACCCCCTACCCGAGATCCACTGGTTTTGACACCGACGCTCCACCCGGTCCTTCACGGCTTCGGCAGCAGCCTCACAGTGCTCCTCGTCCAAGGGCTCAAGCAGGGCATCCAGGTTGACGCTAGGGTTGCGAAGATGAAGATGACTGAAGATACGCGTCAGAGCTGAAGCAGAGAGCGCATGGGCTTCCCCCTCCACCATGGGGCCGATCCCATCAATGACGGCCTCGAGCACCGTGACAAGTTGAGGGAGTAGCTCGGCGGGGCCTTCATCGTCAGTCACCAACGGCTTCTTCAATCCCTTCTCGTAGAGCTCCTGCAGCGCCTCCCGAGACTTCAGCTCGAGGGATTTGAAGGTTGCACGATCTTCAACAAGAACCTTCGCCTTGGCTTCCAGTTGGGCCTTCTCCGCCTCCACCGTCTTCTCCAGTTCCTCTAGGCGGCTACGCTCCGCGGCCTGCGCCCGCGCTGACTGTTCCAGCTTGGTGTCATGACCGGCGACCGCGTCTTCTCGAGCCTTCATCTTCTCCTCCCACACCTCGCGTTAATGAGCCTCGACAGTGTGCTCGTTGCGCATGTTCTCCAGCTCGGCCTCTGCCAACCGGCAACGCTCTTGGGAAGCCTCAGCATCCTTCAGCGCCACGTCACGGGCAGCAGCGGCCAAGCCAGTGGCCCGCTCGCCTTCCTTGGAGGCCGCTATGCCTTGGCTCAATGTCGCCCTGATAGACGCGTCGGAGCGCAACCACCCCGAGATCAACTCCAGGCGCCCTGTCGCCAGGCAACGGTCGGCGCCTTGAAGGTCGTCCCAAAGCTGGGTCAGTGCAGAAAGAGCTTCCCCCAGAGCATCAGGCGAGGCAGAAGGATCACGGCCCGACGGCGTGATGGGAAGAGGAGGAGGCGGCAACGGCGCCAAGGCCTATAGGTTGGCGGCAGCAGAAGAAGCCGGGGGCTCCTGAGCCTTCAGAGCCTCAGCAGGCAGGCTGGGGGTAGGCGCCTCCGGAGCCGGCTTGGTCGTAGAGATTGCCTTCTCCTGAGGTCAGGCCCCAGAATCTCGCAAGGACAACCCGGCCGCTGAGGCACGGGAACCGTCACCGCTCTGCCGCACCAGAGGTGGCACGACCGGGGCAGGTTGCTGGGTCCCGGGCGTCGTGGCCGTCTCTTTCTTCTTCCTCACCACCAGCTTTGGCCTAACGGTACAAGGGGGAGGCATCAAGAAACTACGACAAGAACAGGGACGAAAGATCAAGACGGAGCACTTACTAGTCCACAACGGCGTACTCCCTCGCCCTCTTCTGGAGCACCATGCCAGAATCCTTCATGGGCTGGGCACCGGCGCGCGAGCCCCAGGGGCCGACGAGGGGACGGCGGCTGGGACCGCAGTAACGTCGGCCAGCGTCGAAGCGGAGGCATTGCCTCGGGAGATCAACACCGACCTGCTCTTCTTTGAGACCCCAGCCCGCGGCTTCTTCAAAGGGGTGCCACTGGACCTCGTCATGACCCCGGCGGGGTTCGGCGACTTCCTCAGCTGAGGCTCGCCGGCTTCGTCATCGTCAGGGAAGGTGCGAAGGAGGTCTGCCACGCGCGGAGGAGAAGTCACCCCGCCCCCTCCTAGGTCACCTCTGAGCCAAACCTCTCCTCCTTGTCGGACTCACCGGAGGACAACACCACCGGGGCCTCGCTGGGCGCCGGCGGGACGAGTCCGCGCTCGTTGACGATGGGCATGGCGGCGGCGACCTCTGCTCCGTCTAGGCGGCGGTACAGCGGAAGATGGGTATCCGGCGGGTACCCCTGGTCTTCCCCGGCCAGAAAATGGAGGGTCTTGTCCAGCTCCTCGTCAGACAAGGCATCCGGGCATAGGCGGAGGTCGCCTCCCTCTTCCACGAGCCTCCACAAGGGGTGCGAGCGTGCCTGGAGTGGAGCCAAGCGCTATGACAGGAACTCCTTTACTATCATGGCCCCCGTCAGCCTCTCTGCCTTTGGGTCGTCTAGCTTCAGGTCGGCCGCCATCTTCTCCAGCACTTGCTTCGCCCGGGGGTCGGTGAGCTTTGCGCTAAGCCATCTCTCGCGAGGCAAAGGCATCCCCGTCGGCAGCGCCATCCGAGGGTAGGAGCTCTTGGCGTCCATGAGGATCCACTTGCTCCTGAAGCCCTCGACTTTCTTCCCGGCTCTTGAGATTGCATTGGTCCCATTGGCCGCAACGAAGTTGGCGCACCCAGAGCACTGGCCCTCCTTGTTCCGGAGGTATAAGAAATGGCGAAGCAGCGCCACAGACAGCATCACCCTACAAATACCTCACAGTAGAAGACAAAGATCAACAGGAGGAGGACGGAGTTGGGATGAAGATGGAGGGCATGGAGATTATAATGGCTGAGGACAGCATAGAAGAAATCAGAGAAAGGGGGAACAACCCCGCAAAGATGCCACGGAAGAAATACCTTGCCTCAAATTATGCAATTTGTCATATAGATAATGAATATAATTGCCTGGAACCAACCGAGCATGCATCTCTTCCTTCATAGCTCTTCACGTAACAATGGGACGTTCACCATCGTCAATTTTGGACTATATGATATTATCCCACCAAAGCAAAGCATAGTAATCAAATTCAGAAGATGCAGCTTTTATTTTCCTGTCCTTGGTGTAATCATGCATGTGCCATAATTTTCCACCTTCAACTCCCAATTGAGGTACTCTTCAACATCAGTAGAACGGACAAACTTGGGTATGGTGAATTTTGGCTTGCCTAGCCCATCATCATCACGGTTGGCGGGTTGTGCAAAAACATCATCATCATATGGGACTGACCACAGGTAGCCTCATCAGCACCGCATAGCATTTCAAGACATGGGGGCTAGCAAAGCCCCTCGCACCTCCCGGACGTACGGCTGGCTCCTTGGGCCGGCTGGTCGAGGAGGCCGGCTGCTAGAAGATGGCGTGCTCTCAGAAGGCGGTCTCAAGGGAGCCGGCACCTAGTAGGCGGCCTTGCGCCCCCTCAAAGTTTGCACCCATTTACTAAGACGAGACGGGGCGTGGCTACAGGACAACCTGCCACCCCCGAATCCTGGAGGAACGTGGCAATAGTGCGGGCGTACCAAGCGGACGTCCATTGCTCGGCGCGGCACTGTAGCCACGCGGCTCATGACACGGCCGACGTCAGCTGGAGCCATGCTCCCACGACGGGCGGTCAGTACAGCCCGCAGGCGGCGGGCCCTACCTGTCCGCAAGCAACTAGTAGACGGTGCCTCCCGAGCAGGCGGCCTGGAGGGCAGGTCGACCTCTAGCAGTCGGCCCTCCCTCCCCTCGGATTCTGAGCGCCACTAATCTGATGAGACGGAGTGCGGCTACAGTGAGCGCCCGCCAGGCGGCGGGACTGTAGCCATGTGTCCCCCGACAAGGCCTCCGTCATCAAGGGTGAGGCTACTGATGAAAGCAGACAGCATGGCCCATGAGCGGCGCCCTAGATGTTGTCCGTCTGCTGTGCGATGGGACCCACCAGGCAGCGGGCCCCAGCAGCCGGCGGAGAAACCAACACCCAGAGACACTGACAGTCGGGTCCTACACCCGGGCGCATTACCATTGTACCTCTAGGGGTAGGCCTATATAAACCCCCCAGGTTCACCCATGCAAAGGGTTCAGAACCATAGCCAACATACACCCACATAGGTAGAGAGGTAGAAGAGCCAACCTTGCCCTTCTTCCTCCTCTGGACGAACAGCTCAAGCAGCAACCTTGTAGCCACCTATTGATGATAGACATCATGCGGAGACCCCACAGAGCAGGACTAGGGGTGTTATCTCCACGGAGAGCCCCAAACCTGGGTAAGACTCGGAGGCGTTCGAGATCTCGCTCACTCCCGCTTCCAGGGCCCGACGACATCCTCCTATCCCCATCCATGATAAGACACCCCCTGGCATATGTACTAGATATCCCCGAAATTTTGGCGCCCACTGTGGGGCTAAGTGCACCGTCGGCCGGAAACACGTTCTGGACGGGAACGCTCTTCCTTCCTGGTGAGCGCAGCCAGCCTGGCACGCCTGATGGCATTTGCATTGACGCGCTTCGCAGCATGGAAGCTACTTGCGCCACAAGTTATCTCGCTGATCTCATCGGTGGGACCAGCCTCTCTGACGAGCCCACGCCGGATGCGGGAGCAGCCAGCTCCGAGAGCTGCCTCGTCGACCTCCTCGGCAATCTCTGCATCGCCAACGAGCCCACCTCCGACCTGGAGTCCGTCGGCTCCACCGACCCGCCCGTTGAGATGCTCATCGACTCCGATGCAGCGTCCACTGATGCCTTCCTTGGCAACGTGGTGATCATCGACAACCCGCTCCCTCCTTTTGTCAGCAACGCCTGTGCTAGCTCCATTACGGAAGTGCTGGTCAGTGGCCACAGTGGAGCCTCTGATGGGGCCGGCCAGGACCCACTTCAGGCGGCCATGCGTGGTCTGGCCACGCCTGTGGCCGCAAACGCCGATGGAGCTACTCTGGAAACATTCCGTGTCTCGCTCCTCGATAGCGCCAACAAGTTGGCGGCCATGACGCGCCGTGCCGAAGCCTGCCAACGCGAGATCGACCGCGTCATGGGTGGCACGCCTGCTGCTGGCGAACCTAGCTGAGTGGGCACAGTTCGGCAGTGCGGCGTGGCTATCGCCGGCATGCTAGGAGCCGAATGCCCAGTTTACGCCACCACGATGGAGAACATGCACGCCTCCTAGGCGGCAGCAGATGAACTAGACAACCTGCAGGGGGACGAGCATCGCAGCCCGATGGCAAGCCTCCAGCAGCTCCTCGACGCGACAACTACGCAGAAGAAGGTTGGCCGCTGCGTGATGGAACCTGGCGACCAAGCGAAAACCATCCCCCGCCGCGTGAGCATGGAGCGACCTCCCGGTTCCCAACAGGCGGCACTCGCAACCAGCGAGACCAGGAGCCAGCTGATAGCAGCAGTCGGCATACCCGCTTCACGATTGTGGGCGACCAACATGGTCGCCCAAGGGTGGAAGAGTGGCGGGAGGACCGTCTGCCTCCTCCTCGCGGGGAGAGGCGCGCTTCCCCGCCACCTGTTGATCATCCGACTCTCGAAGGCCGGCTGGGTCCCCGTGAACGAGTCAGAGAGAACAACGTGCGCCACCGGATCGAGCGGCTCGCTCGGTCCCTGGGCGTAGAAGAAGAAGATGCAATCGGCCTGGCCTGCTTCGGCCCCCGCATCCATGACGAGCCCTTCCCCAAAGGGTTCTCGCTCCCCCGAGACACTCCCAAGTACACTGGCTCCGTGAAGCCAGAAGACTGGCTGGTCGTATACTCCACGGCCATCAGCATAGCTAACGGCAACAAGCGTGTCGCAGTAAAATATGTTTCGCTCATGCTCCAGGGCATGGCACAGACATGGCTGAACAGCCTCAAGCCGTACAACATCAACAGTTGTCTGGACTTCACCGATGTCTTCATCCGCAACTTCACCAGCACCTACAAGCTGCCACCCAAGCCTCGCCAGCTCTCCATGTGCGTCCAAGCCCCGACTAAGTCCACCCGCAACTACCTGACGTGCTTGGCCGAGTTGCGCAACTGCTGCGAAGGGGTGCACGAGGTGCACGCGATTGAGTACTTCACCACTGGGTGCAGAGAGGGCACTATGCTCAAGCACCGGCTCCTGTGCGACAAGCCGACCACCATGGACGAGCTCCTGATCGTGGTGGACAAGTATGCCGCTATCGAATCCTCCATGAAGTCGGAGAACCGAGTTGACGCCTTCGGGAAGGTGCTCCCGCCAGCTCCTCTGACGCCGGCTGGTGATTCCAACCGATGCCAGCACCCGAACGACAACAAGCGCAAGGCCTAGCAGCCGGCTTCCAACAGCCGGCAAGTGGCAACAATCGAAGATCAGCAGCCAGAGGGGCAACCCGGTCCCAAGCGTCAGAAGGGCGGAAAGTCCCCCCCCCCCTCATATGTATATGTTGGAGGGGAGGAGAAGCAGCCAAGGGGGCGCCCCAAGTAGGAGCAATCCTACTTGTGCGCCCCCCAATTCGGCCTCCCCCCTTCCATATTCATCCGGAGGGGGAAGGAAGGAGGAGGGAGGAGAAAAGGACGGGGGAGGCCTAATCCCTCTCCTTCCTTTCTCTCTTCTCCTCTTTCCTTCCCCCTTATTTCGGCCTACATGGGGCGCACCAGCCCCCTAGGGGCTGGTCTGTCCCCTTCTTGGCCCATTTGGCCCATTTAGTTGTCGCGGGATGCCCGGAACCAATTCCGGTGACCCGATACGTACCCGTTACCCCCAGAACACTTCCGGTGTCCGAATATCATAGTCCTATACACTACAAAAAAAGACACATCCGTGACATTTTGGGCAGAACGAAAAAAATTCTGTCATACATATGACACTTCTATGACGATAATTGTGACAAAACCCGGTATCATCATAGATGTGGTGGGCTCCTACTTCTATGACAAAAATCATGTGAAAAATGGGCTTTTAAGTCACAGGCGGGCGGAGCGCAGCTGCATGACATTTTTGGGCCGTCCATGATGGAAAAAACCGTGGTAGAAGCGAGGCGAGGAAAAAACTTTGTGAAAGGCGTAAGGGAACCCCCTCGGTATAATTGGTGCAACAAACCCAAATTGCAAGTACCATGCCTTGAACACTGGTGGGAGGGAAGGCATGAGCCCTTCCAACCACTAGGCTATGCCTTAGTCGGCAGGGCGAGGAAAATTTCGGGGAGTTCCCGGTTACGGTGGGAGGTCGGGGGCCATGCGATGTGCGCTTCTCTCGTACACATACGCCGCGTGTGTCGCGGCTTAATCATGAACCGAGCGAGGTGTTGGGCTCTAAGCGAACCCGGCGATTGCACTGCAGAGCTACGCGTTCTGAACCCGGCGATCGATCGATGGCTATTAGCCCGAACCCGATCACGCGATTCCTTTACTCTGCTGCTAGCGAAGCTGATCGATGGTGCCTCTGGGATGAGCAGATGGCGTTGCGGGGGTGTGGTTTGGATGAGCGGTGGCGGTGGCGTTATACGGATGAACATGACCCGTGGTGTGGTGGAGGCTGGATGAGCGATGAGCGGTGGAGGGGTGCCGGGAGGGTGGATCAACTAGACCCGTGGTGTGGAGGCTGGATGAGCGATGAGCGGTGGAGGGTGCCCGTGGAGGGTGGTTGAATAGGACCCGTGGTGTGGAGGGCGGGTGAGCAGTGAGGCGATGGAGGGGTGCCCGTGGAGGGTGGTTGAGCAGGACCCGTGGTGTGGAGGCTGGATGAGCGATAGATGGTGGAGGGTGGTTGAGCGATGGCCGGTGGAGTAAGCGTGGTGGAGGCTGGATGAGCGAGGAGCCCACGGAGGTGGATGAGCAGGGCTCGTGGAGAATGGAGGAGGTCGGCGGTGGAAATGAGCGGTATCCGTGGAGTCCCGTTTGCGATCGCCACCCCCTCCCGATGAAGAGGACCCCGTTTAGGCCGTAGACTTCAATGCAAGTCCGTTTACGTCCGTTTTCTTGATGCGCCACACCCTCCCGATCAACGGGACCCCGTTTCGACCGTAGGAGGCCCGTTTCCTCCGTTTTCGCGATCGCGGACCCCTCCCGATGAAACGGGATCCTGTTTGACGTGGCGGTCGAACACAAGGCGTTTCCTCCGTTCTGCGTCGCGGGCCTCGATTCCATCGCTGTACCGTCCAAGCCCTCCGATGAACTAGCGCATTCCGTTGCCTCCCCATGAACACGGCGCATTCCGTTGCCTCCCCATGAACACGGCGGCAGCGGCGATGTTTCTCCGTTCGACCCAGCCATGTACGAGCCCTCGCCATGCACGTATCGCGCGGTAGGCGTTCGAGACCCTGCCCGTATGTACACATCGTGGCGTATTTTCTTCACCACGGCGGCTATGCGTGCGTGTACATGCTACGTCGCGCGCCTCTACTCGACTGCGTGCCGCCTCTACATCGACCGGTATATGCGTACGTTACGTGACCATAATGTTCTTCGTGCGCTTCGACCAGGTGGGTCCGGTATGCCGAGCACTTCCTTGCGTGCGAAGATGTAGCTGGTGGGTCCCAGCGATCGAGGCAAGCGTTTTTTTCGCGAAATCGGTGGCCCGTCCGGTGGGTCCCGCTATCGGTGGAGAATAATTATTTTGCACCTAATAAGGAGGCACTTCCTTCTGCGGCCGTGGACCCGGTATCGGCCTTTCCGCGTCTGAGTCCATGTCCGATGTAAACCGTTCGCCAGACCACGTTGACCACGCGGCGCCGAGAGCACCGAGGCGGTGGGCGGCGGCAAGACCTAGGAAGGGACAGCGGGCGGAAAATCGGCGATGGATGCCGCAGCGTAAGAAGTCGAGGTTCGCTGGTTAAGCTGCGGTGTGAGGCTGCCTTCGCGCGAGTAACGAGGGGGTGTGGGTGAGTAGAGGATGGCCTGGCCAGCGGTGGGAGTAGTAGAAGCGGTGGGGGCCTCTGCCGCGCCGCCCAGCCCGGCAGGCGAGAGCAGAAGCACGAGAGCACGACCGCGCTGGTTTGGTAATTTGGAGCAAGAAGACCGAGGAGGTTGAAGAAGCACTACGGCCGTTGGATGGACATCGATGCAGTCCTTTGGAGCTAGAATCGTGCATATTGACTAAGTTGACAAAGCCCTCCGTCCCCGTCAACAGTAGGCCCCTAAGTCAGCCTGCCCTTTGTCGGCGTTAAGGAGCAGGGGTCCCAGGACTTGCACTGCCTGACTCTGGTAGAAGTGGCTCAAGGGTGGCCCATCAAGGCCCATCTTCATTAGCACAAGCTCAAGACCCTGCAAGGGCAAGCCTCATGAGGCGGATGACAGGGAAGCCTCCTCGGGCATGGCCTCGTCGGGCTGGCTCATGAGGAAGGCAGAGAGATCAAAGGCGGGGGTACCTCACGAGGTGCCCATGGCGCTAGCCATGATGACCAAAGAGGCGCCCGGTAGGCGCCAGCCCATGATGTCCTCCTTTCCTCTTTGGTGCAAAGGGAGCAAAAGCGCGAGCAAGAAGTAACAAACAAAGGCATCCGTTTGATTGCAACAAGACCAAGACCGTCCCAACATGGGAAGGAAGTCATCGTGGAGCCCAAGCGGCGTCACCACGGAGCCTTTGACGCGAGGACCAGCTTTGAGATCGGGATATGTGTACTAGATGTTTCCCCTTCAAAATAGCCAATTGATGGCGCCCTTCCCACTCAATATTTGGGAAGAGGCCGGGGCCCTTGCCTATAAATAGGACTAGCCACCCACGAGGCAGAGGCATCTAGAAATCTTGGAGATTGCATAGAGAGAGAGAAATGTTGAACTCCCCTAGCAGTTCATCGCACCAGCCAGAAACAGAGACCCTCGTGAGGCTGTTCTTCCTTGTATTATTCACCATCAACCCAAAGGCAATCCACCACACCACAAACTAGAGTAGGGTGTTACACCACAATGGTGGCCCGAACTAGTATAAACCCTGTCTCTTGTGTTGTTCTTTTCATAGTTTAGATCCTAGCGAGGTGGCGAGGTGCAGGTAGGTAGAGGCGAGATCTCCTTGCGCAGTGTTCGAACCTAGAAAGTGCGGAACCCGAAATCCAACATTTGGCGCGCCCGGTAAGTCTTGCGAATTAAATCTTCCGCTGCCTTGTTCTTCACCGACCATCGCATCCATATCGGGCGCTTTCGTCGGGCCCGGCGCTTAGCATAAAGCCGCTCTCGCTTCCGCGTCGCGAGCGGCCCGTCGGCGGCCGCCCCGCCTTTCACATCGCTGCCGTCAGCGCCGCCACCGGCCCGGCCAGAGGCGACAAACATCGTCCAGCATCCGTCCGTGGCGAGGCGGCGCTTTTCTACTCCTTCAATGCGCCCGGCTGGTTCTTTGTCTCGGAGCGCTCCGGCGCGCCCGCAGAAACTCGAGTTGCGCTCATCGCAGCAAAGCGAGCTCCTGCACTACCGCCTGTCGAGGCGTCTGAAGTGGCTCGACCCGCGTCATAAAGCTTCGTCTGCGTCGCGAGGCTCCCCAGCGCCGTCCTTCTCGCTGCACGCGCCCGCCTTGCAGGGAGATGAAGCTCGGGGCGCCTCGGCCGCCTCTGTCAGTTCGGGTTCCGACAGACCCTTGAGATTCGAACAACTTTGGGTGCCTGCGGAGATCCAACCCTCCACCATCCGCACCTCGCCCGAATCGCTGGGACCTAAACTA
>JAHIAM010000043.1:0-28287 GCA_021605205.1 Aegilops longissima | reverse complement strand
CACATGTATCATGTATAAGTATATAGTATATACCCGTGATCACCTCCCGAGTGATCTCGCCCAATAGTATAGCACAGCAGAGGACAAGAATGTAGGGCCACAGATGGAATACTAGCATCCTATACTAAGCATGTAGGAATGCGTAAAGGTAACAACAAGAGTAACAAGGACAAAGCTATGCATCAGATAGGTATTACGTAGCAAGAATATGCTACACTACTCTAATGCAAGCAGATAGAGTAGAATAGGCGTATATCTCGTGATCAAGGGGGGGCTGTCAAGTTGCTCGCAAGAGAGAGGGGTCGCCAACTTCAGAGTCGAATCGGGCAGCAAAGAAGGCCGGTCTCAGAGTTCACCGGAGAGAAGAGGGGGAAGAAACAATGAATACTATGTAAACAGATGCATATCGATGCATGACATGACAAGTAATCATGCTAGGGGTGCCCTAACGCTGTATGAGGTGATACCGTGAAAGGGGGAAGCATCCGGAAAGTATTCCTGTTGCTGCTATGCCAAGGCAGAGGAGCCGAGGGGAAAGTTGCGTAGTTCGATAGGGTTAGGGGGTGGCGGACGAACGGGTTGCATATCCGAATCGCCTCGCCGCTTTTGAGCAACTTTCATGTTGAAAATATTTTAACCGAAGTTACGGATTAAAAGATTTGATTTTCTAAAGATTTTATTACGGAATTTAATTAATTATTTAAATCCAACATTATCCGTAATAGTAAATGATGATCGTCAGATGACATCAAAGTGATGTCAAGTAGTCAACGTTGACCATTGACCTGGTCAATTCGACGGTGGGGTCCATGGGACCCACTCGCCATTCTCTATTTAGGTTAATTAGGTTTAGGTTAATTAGTTAGCTTAATTAACTGCTTAGTTTAATTAACCAGAATTAATTAAGTCTATTAATTAGTTAATTAATTAATTAATTATTTTCATTATTTATTATTATTATTATTTTAAATTTTTTTTATTAAACGTTATGGGGCGTGGGCCCCGTGGCTCTGGTGGGCCCATGAGGCTAAATTCGGTGCTGGCAAGTGGGCGCCGCTCGAACGGGGCGCGGCAAGTCTGGTTGTATGGGCGCCGCGCCGCCAAGGGGAAGGGCGAGGCGACGCTGATGGTGGCTGGGCGGCCGACGGAGAGGCGGGGGAGCACGGGCCACTGCAGTTAGCCGGGCACCTACTGAGGGCGGGAACGGCGCGTAAGTTATGGCGGAGCCTCGGCCATGGTGAGCGGTGGCTCGCGAGAGGGGACGGGAGGAGGAGGAGGACCGGGTCCTCACCGAGGGAGCCGAGGGCACGGGGCAAGGGGCTCGAGGGAGGCTGGGGAGGACCGTGGAGGAGGAGGACGGGACGGCGTCTGACCACAGAGAGGAGCTCCAAGGAATGAGCGCCATGACGGGCGTGTTCGTGGGCGGCTAAGGCCGAGTGGAGCATACGGCTGGGAGGAGGACGAGAGGGGGGGCGGCGCCAAGGGGAGGAGGACGAGGACGGTCCAACGGGACGGGCGACAAGGGCGAGGCGCCGGCCGAGCGGCTGGGAGGTTGCCCATGCAAGGGGGACGGCGGGGTCCGAGGCGCAGGCGTGGCGGGTTGAGGCGGCGGGCGCTGTCCTTGCAAGGGCGGGCGAATGGGGGGAGAGCGAGGGAGGGGGGGAGGGAGAGGGATGGGCGGACTGCTAGGGTTTCGGCCGGGGCGGGGGTTAAGGGAGGCTGGCTGGTGTGGGGCTTGCTTGTTTAAGTGAGCTGGGCTGCCAGCCCAGCTGGCTGTGGGCTTTTTTCCTTTTAGTTTTGTTTTGTCTTTTTGCTTTGTATTTTTTTATTTTCTTCCTGCTTTAAATCAGTTTAAATTATTTAGAGATTTTCTAAACATGTGTTTACTTCACCACAATTACCTTTGTAATATTTGACAACCAATTTAACATTTTAGTTTTAATTTTTGAAAAACTTTTAATGTTATCATTAATTTGAATTTGAATTTCTAACGGTTCAATTATTGTGAGGATAGCAACAAAGAACCGAGGAGTCATGGCACGATTAGCGTGGATTATCAGAGTATGATTATCCTGCAAGCATGTGCCGCATGTCAATGCAATGAAGAGGTCAACGGGCATAGAGGGTGCGGATGGCTTCTGCCCGTGTTAAGACATATCAAGCGGAGATGAAGGCCACCGATGTTGCATCCCAAGATTCGGACGGAGCCGAGTACCGCCGAGCACTATTTTTAGGAAGTTCTGCAGGCGCTTTGTTTAATAGAAACGCAGTGTTCAAGGATATTATGTTCAATAACATGTATTATTGTAAAACAATGTTTCGAGGGAATATAAAAGCTTTTTATACTTGTGCCTTCAAGAATTAAAATACCTCCCTGCGGCGGCCGTTAATGTATATGTATATATAACCCGAAGATGGCAATAAGCCGGTTTCAGCCCCACGCATATAATGCGGGGTGTTCGCAGTATGCGATTTTCACACTTGATCCAACGCCTTGGTCCTATAAAGGAGGTGATAGCGAGCTTAACTAGGCATCCGGACTATAATGCTTTATCACTTTCACTTAGCCATAGGAGTTTGACAAGGCTACTATATAGCCTCCGGGGCACCGGCCACCCAATTGGGCGCGTGGTGCCTCGGCCGAAACGACCTTCGTTAATGCGGAGGAATCTTAAAGATTCCGGCGGTTCATCGAGTGGTTGACCAGTCTCACGCTATATCATGATTAGCCGTTTCGCTTTCATCGAGGTGCTCGCCGCCGAACCGGGCACAATCGCAGAGTTCTCCGGTGCCGCTTTAGCGATAGAGCGGAACGTAAGGCAGCAAACACAGGATCCGCAAACCCAACATTTGACCAAAGACATGATTCGAGCTGATGCATATAAGGCCAACCGCGATGCCGAACACTCCCCTAAGGTATTCGGTCTTTATGAAAACGGGCTGAAGAACGCCTTAGTAATAAGCCCTCGTGTCCTGTGCACGCAGAATTCCGACGTACACATGCCAAGACGCCAGCCTCCACCTTGGTTATAGCAAGAAACCGGGGATGTGTATCAACAAGAGACAGTAAAAAGGTTTACAGGGTCTTAATCTGAAAAGAATCCTTGAACGGTCCTTACTACACGCCTCGCTGCCGTGTTCCGCGGTGCCATATCCTCGGACGGGCGTAGCACGGTGTTCATCTCAAAAGAGAGGAACTTAGTTGAAAGAAATCGTGCGAAAATGTACGTTATATTAAATAAACAAAGTACAATTCAAAAATGAATAAAATTGAGCTTTATTGTCTCTTGTTGTACATGCGCCGAGCCCTTGTACGAGGGTATGCGGCTAGTAAGCCCTTGTATGTTTACGCGGACTCGTTTAGCCATGTCCGGGTCTGAACAACCTGTTTAGGTGCTTTGATTAGTGAAGCTGTTTAGTGTGGCTGTCAAGGCAGCCGCACAATTCCGCGCCGAGGAACACTCGATATTTCCTTTAATGAGATGATGCCTCATGGACCGGCATTTTAAGTATAAGAGATGCATAATGCGTACTGCTGCTAAAGCGGGCGAAAGCTTCAAGGTCCCAAAGAGTGCTTGATAGCTACTTGTAAATGGGGCGATGTGGAAAGTTAGTTTTATGCGGAAGTTGCCGGGTGAGCCGAACATAACTTCTAGCAGAGAGAGCCCGCATAATGGGCATCTGGCCATGGCGTTACCCCTTGAAAGGAAGTGTTGCTATGGCAAATTGTTGTTGGGTCTATCCCCATTTTGGTGGATTGTGTCCTCGATAGCAGGTTTAGATCATCGCAGCCGCCCATTAGGACTTGTGTAAAGTGGAGTCCGCCAATTATTGGATCTAATACCAAGGCAGTCCAGCTCATGCTCCTGATACTTCTAGAGTAATCCTGATGGTCGAAGGTGATTGGTTTTAACAATCAGTGATGGACTCTCCGATAGGCCGATGGCGCAGATTCTATAGGCGCCTACTATGTTCCTTTTGTCACGTGAAGTGAGTTTACTGCTTTGACTTCTTGTGGGAAATTCTTTTGTTTTCCGGTGCTCGCCAGGGGTTCGCACATCGCCCTTGCTTGGTGTGTCGAGCCCCTTGTGTTCGGGCGTTGAGTTTGCCGGATTGCTTGAAGACCCAACAATCTTCAGGTATGGGTGCGTGCTTCCGGAGTACTGTGGATTTGGCATATCTTGTCCAAGATTTTGTTTGCTAGATAGCTCGTCCCTCGTTATCCTTGAGGGGCGCTTTTTTCTGATTTTGCCGAGAGCTTTTGAATCCAGCGCTGACTGCCGTGTTTTCGGCTGTTTCCTTGGTCCGCGCTGGTCCTTATCTGGCTATGTTTCCGCTTCCATCCCTAACTTCGGATGTACTTGGGTTGTTAGTATCGATCTTGCCAACCAGCTATCCTCTCCTCGCAAAAGCCGGTCATGAGGCTTGTTAATGCGCCATTGTTCTTGGCTTTTCTCGACCGAGGTGTCCGCAGCCATTCGCCCTTTAACGCTGTGTTTGAAAGCTGCTAAGGCTTCAACATCCTGACAATGACTATCCTGGTTCTTTTAGTAAGAAATCTGTTCCAGTTTCCTCGGCTGACCGGTTGTTGAGTTATATGACTTAAATCGCCTTCATCCGGAGGTCGGACATAGGTCCCTTGAAAATTTGCCCAAAAGAATCCTCGAGCTCTTCCCAACTTCCAATGGTGTTTTCTGGAAGGCTTTAAGCCAATGCCGGCTGGCCTTTGAGCTTGAGGGTAAGTATTTTATGGCGGAGATCATCTCTCTAGCCATGTGTATGTGGAGGATGTAATCTCAATCCGCACTCCGTGGTCTGTTGTTCCGTAGTATGCCTCTATGTTTACGGGCTTGAACTCACTGAAATTATGATCCAAAGACCTCATCGGTGAAACATAGGTGTGCGGCACCCCATATTTGGGTGTACCGTGATGTTCGGATACTTGATGCTGCATTGCTTACTAGAGCTTGCTTTCTTGGCCCGTAGATAGATCCGGCTGGCCATATTTTTGATGCGAATCTCAGCGGATCGCTGGACGGCTTGTGGGCGCCATTTGCCGCACTATGTTGGCTATGGGGTCGCTTATCCGACCGGTGGCTTCTTTATTTTGATTGCGGAGGCTCTAAGGCCTCTCATCAAATTCGCAGTAATTTTCGCTTGGATAGCTTCTTGTGCGCAATCGCCGCCAGATTTATCTCATGTGTTGAGTACTTTGCTCCATCTAATTCTGAGTGCATCTTCCGCTGTATTGAGCTTCCGCTTCGCTTCCGTGCTAGGCGCAGCATGGCGAACCTTTTTGGAGGTTCTTCGCCCAGAATCTGTCCGCGTGAGGTCGTCTGACTGTTATCTTCGCCGGCATGGGTTGTTTATCCGTTGCCCTGTTCGGACGGGTTGCTCGATGGCATGTTCGTCCGCCCACCGGTTCGCCTGCTTATGGATGGGTCTCAGATGGCTGCCTCGCCGAGGTGGGGTTTGAGCGCGCTACGCCACCGCTTTGATCGCCGAGGAACGATCCTCGCGCCCCCTTTGTTCCTCGTCCGTCGCTTTTTTTTAGGTGTGTCCACCATGTATACATCGTGGGATGAGGTGGTTGTCCATTGCCCTAGGCGCTTGGTTCCTGTTCGCCTCCTACATTGTCGTCTATACCGCCGATGTCTTCGAGTCGAAGTCGAGCATGCTCGGTAAATCATCGATAGTACATGGCTAGGGGTGGTGGTGGATTTGAATTTTCGCTGTTCGTGATCCCAACCTCAACACCATAGTCCGCCAGGGCTCTCCGAGAGAGAGAGAGACTTTAGTGAATTTAGAATGTCGTCAAGGGCGAGGCCGAAAGATGTCCGCGGGCGGTGAACTCCATGATCGGGTGCCCAATCGGATTCGACAAGGGGCGCTGAAGGTTCGAGTCCCGAGGGGAGTCCGCACCTTGAGTCACAAGCTTTGCAAAGGACAAGGCTGGTGTTCAGCTCGACGTCCAGAGATTGCAGCCTCGAGGCGGTGTCCAGCCACCCGCCCTCGACATGCATAGCCAGGCCCGAAAGTTGAGGGTCGAGCGACATCGGTGCGGCCTCTGCACTGCTTCGGGCGGCAGAGCTAGATCATGGCCATCGTGATAAAGGCGGCGCGCTTGGCTATGGCTCAACCACAAGATCAAGTCTCGTGGACGCCACCAGTAGTTCAAACTTCCAATCTGACCTGATGGCCGGGGCATAGCTCGATCTGCTCCAGATGGCTGCTTAATTGGCTCAGCAGCAAAGCCGCTGAACACGAAGATCTGTCCGGGAGAAAATCTCACCCCGACCGCTGTTGATGATCGGAGGAGCCATCGGGCCTAGAGATGACGCATACGCAGGAACTCTCAATGAAAGATTATCGTGTCAAAAAATCGATTTCGGTAGGGTTCGAATCAGTGCCTAGGCGGATGGTAATAGGAGACAGGACACGATAGCTTACCCAGCTTCAGCTTCTCGATGGAGGTAAACCTACTATGCTTGATTAATACTGATGATAGTAGTACAAGATAGCCTCAGAGGCTAAACCCTAGCCTATGGTATGATTGTTGTTCGCCCCATGCACTAAAAACCTCCGTTTATATAGACACCAGAAGGGCTAGGGTTACACAGAGTCGGTTATAATGAGAGGAGATCTTCATATCCAGACGCCAAGCTTGCCTTCCACGCCAAGGAAAGTCCCATTCGGACACGGGGCGTCTTCAATCTTGTATCTTCATAGTCCAGAGTCCGCCAAAGGCTATAGTCCGCCATCCGACACCCCCTAATCCAGACTCCTCACTTGGCAATATGGATATGTAGATCTCCTTCCTTGTAACCGACTGTATACTCCTAGCCTCCGTGTCTATATAAACTGGAGGGTTAGTCCAGAGGACAGAGAACAATCATACCATAGGCTAGCTTCTAGGTTTAGCCTCTCTCGATCTCGTGGTAGATCTACTCTTGTACTACCCATATCATCAATATTAATGACGAGAGTAGGATTTACCTCCATCGAGAGGGCCCGAACTCTGGGTAAAAAACATTGTGTCCTTTGTCTCCCTGTTACTATCCGCCTAGACGCACAGCTCGGGACCCTTTACCGAGATCCGCCGTTTTGACACCGACAAATACCGTAAATCGCGTGATTGAGGGTGGAGTAGTATGAAGGTGCAAAACGGCGTTGCATTAGTATCAAGGCTTTTCTTCGCCTTCGTGAAGTCAACAATGATGGTACTCTCATGTTGGGTGTACTACAAAGGTATGCTCTCCGATAACTGGACATCAATGGATCTGATGCATGTCCACCGAGGGTAGGTTGATTAGTCAAAAGGCGAAGCGAGCTTCACTTTGTCCTCGCAAGCTTCTCCTTGTTCTCATGAAGTTGACGGGACACACCAAAAGTAGTGCTAGTACATACCCTTCTTTCCGTTAATATGGCTTAATCTTTTTTATGGGTAAATGAGAGAGCTTTATTCATATATAAGCATTCTAGGACGATTAGCCAAGACACTGTCACTAGGAAGCAAGCTACCCGCAAAAAGAAGTAGGAAGCGAGGTGTTTCATCAAGCCAGCTCTAATACATTCAAAGTGCAGCAAGCACGGTTCGCATTTAAGATGCGCCTGAAGGTTTGCTGACCTGTTTACATGCTGAATAACAAAAAAGAGGAAACATTATTCGAGTGCTACTATTTGTAATGTGGATATGAGCCAGAATTAAGCGGAAATTGTGGCGTAGTGTTCCATGCAATCAACTTCCATATCACATGCGAGAACCTCAAGAGAACCAAATGTGTTGAAGATTGCTTTATCACATTTTAAAATTATAATAAGAGTGTGACGCCTCCATCCGGGTTCCTAGTACTAGTATAGTATGTACCTTTTATGGACTATAGTAGTAGTACTAGTAAACTTGGCGCTTGGCTGTTCGGAAGTCGAATAATAATAGCACTAGTAGTATAGTGTATGCTTCCGCAACTGACAGAATTTACTATTGCACGCCCACCGCGAGCGAGGGAGAGCTTGCATTAGTCAAAAGTTTTCCTTGTCTCATGAGCCACCGCAAGCAAGCTTTCTCCCGCCCTCAAGAACCTTCTCCTTGTTCGCAAGTTGACGGACACAACAAAGTAATGCTAGTCTATGCCTGCCTCTCCTATTATGGCTTAATTTCAAACGAGATAAATACACTGCTTGTCATCAGATATTTGTAAAATACGGTCAAGGACTTCATAATACGCCATTGCGCCATATATATATATATTTTCCGTGTTCATACAAATACTAGCTCACCCTCGATCGAGTATGTGTGTGCATGCACGTAGGTTGAGCACTTGACCGTGATCGTGTGTGTGTCCTCGTGGTGCTCGGACATGCATGCATTAGCGCGCCACGCGTGTTTATGCCCATGTGTACGCAGGATCAAGTATACACGTAGGGGGAGTACGTAGGGCTACCAAGGAGCAATAAATCACACAAGAAGTTAGTTTGAAGAAGCAAACATCATTTCACCTTGAATGACACGTGACGCAATATAAAATGGTTGATATGGAGAGAAAAATAAAACCACTATATATACACTAGCAGGAGTCTAAGCTACAAGCCTTGCTTAGGTTGCTCTTCACAAGCATAGAACGACGGCCCGATCTCAGAAGCCGGGGAAGGAACAATGTGGTGCAGACGCGCAGGTCGACATCGGGCAAGGAGAAACCCACACCGGTGCATCCCAATCGGGTCACTGCGGTATGGGCCGATGCCGCCCCAACCGCCATTCTAGTTACAGCCCGACGCCCTGTAGTCCTTCTCTCCTTTGGAGCCGGCTTGCTCCCGCCGTAGCTCCATCTCCATGTCGATCTTTTCTACTTCTACCGCTTCTACTTGTGATGAGTTTATGTCTCATGAACTAGTGCCAAGATTATTATTCTAATCACACTTCTTCAATATCTTTGCCATTAGGGATGCTCGTGTCGATTTTAGTGGAAATGCACAAAAGCATCGATGATCCGAGGGTTCCAAATTGCCTTCCTTCGACAGGTTCTACTTGGCCAGGAAATTAAATCATGTTTAGGGTTTAGGGTTTAAGTCATAGTGACCCCATCAGTAGTTTTTCTATCGTACACGCTCTCACAACTTTTTTCTGTGAAGTAAATATTGGCTATGATCTGTGAATCATTGAGATGCATCAAAGATGAGTGTTAGTTTTCCTTTGTATTTGATGGAATGTTGTAATGGGGCAACCTTGAATAGGAATGAAAATGGAGTGGAAAGTTCCGCTTTTCCGAGAAAATGGAAACGGAGAGAAACCAACGCTTTGTTTCATGGATCGCGCCATCAAGCAAAACCAACGCTTAAATCACGCCCGACGTGTTCGTGTCTCAACCTCCTCCACGGCTCGACCCCACACGTCGCCGGCATGCCACTCACCGCAAAACGAGTAGTATACCATAACTTTCCCGCCCGCTTGTCGATGGATCGCGCCATGGAGTACTAGCACCATCGGAAGAGATTGACGAGTTGGGGAGGACAGCTAGCTGTAGCACGGACTCCCAAGAACTTTTTACATGCATGTTGTAGCCAGCTATTGCGACCTTTGAACGCGGAGCGTAGCCGCGCACCAGCAAAGAAGGGCGACGCTTCGCCGGGCGTAGCGCCTCAATGCCGGGCGCTTGGAGGTCGCGGCCCGGCCTGCCGGGCATGAATGTGGTAATCGACTGCTTCAAGGGAAGCACGCATGAGTGATGAAGAGGGTTCGGTTGGTCAGGACCGCCGTGGCAGCCGTCCGGACGCAGCAAACAAGAGATGTTGTACGTTAATATTGCTGCGAGATATAATTAATAGCAAATAATGTGCCGCTTGGACAAATATGATTGGAGATGGAGATGGAGATGGAATTTTACGTAAACACGGATATGCATGTCTATGTCTATGTGTGTGTGCCGATTTACTCGCGACCGAAGCGGGGCGTGTTTTTGATCGAAGTTTTCTTCTTGGCACGTTAGAAAATCAGTTTGTCTAATTCACATCTAGATGTTATTTAAGGATATCACATCTAAGCTCCTACAAGTATATAATGTAGCAACAAGAAACAAAAAAAACTAGGAAAAGACCACAAACAGAGTGATATCAACTTATATGTGACATAACTATGTCACATCTAGATGTGTCCTAGACAGCACCTTAAAAAATTGTCCGCCAGCTTTCGCTTTTTTCCGAGAACGCCAGATTCTATTTAAAACCACTGCTATGGAGAGATTTTTTACTCCATTATAGCCTCTTGTTTGATAGAGTTTCTGCCTCGCCTCTCACCCTCTCCATATCAAAACAAGATGACAAAGGTCCACTTTATCTCTCTCCTCACCGGTGGTCACAGATCCGCCGAATCCGTCTCACAGGGAGGTGAGGAGGTGCAGTTGACGTTTGTCGCTGCCGGCGATGGAGGAAGCCGAGGCGCACTGCCTTCCTGAGCCTCGCACGGATTTAAGATCCTCCGCGCCTTTGTTCGGGCGTGTGGGCAGATCCCGCCATCCGCCTAAACGACATCTCGCCCACCGAGGTATAACTTAGACCGTCCAGCCCCTGTGTCGTCACAAGGCGGGTTTCTTCTATGCATTACTCCCCAGCTCCCCATGCATAGTAGCTAGGGTTTGTCACCTGGTCCAACATCACCTACTAGTACTACTATTATAGAGGAAATGCCACTCAAAAGTTGTCCTGATTTATGCCTCGTGGAGGTATACATGTTGTTTCGAAAAAATTACATGGTGGTTTTAGCGTCATTGTCCATATGGTGGTAGTACTATCAACCGGTTAAATGAAGAAATGCTTTTTTTTCTGTATCCTGGTTTAGTTCTCATCAAGATAATTATGATGCTTCGCTTGTTGGTGTACTTTTCATTAATTTTATTGACAATTGAGATGTCGCTATAACCCTTTTTTATATTTTTGGAAACAATGATGCGTGCTTCCATACCCGGCATGTCTTCCTCAATTTTAGTGGAACTGCACAAAATTGGATGGCCATTGTTGTTCCGCTCACTATCCTCTACCACGTGGTTCTTCCTTCCTCGAGCTTGATTATCAGAAGAAACAAACCACAAGTGAGGATTTGTCAACTTCATAGGTGCCTCACCCAAACTTGATGCCAAATGGATGATGCATCACAACGATGACCTATCGATGCTCATGGTTGCACCTCATGGTTGCGCCTGCTGGTGAAGCCGATCGATTTTCGACGAAAAACAAGCTGTCTTCCATCAATGTCTTTGCTTGTTACGCACAAAGATGATATCCTTCGTTAGTTCACCTTGGTTGCGCTTGGAGACGCAATGTCCCTTTCATGTTGGTGCAATTTTATCACACAATTGGCTATGAACCAAATGTTTCAAGAAGGATCGACGCTGGTACTAAGAGCATAAGTTTTGTATTGATTTCTAAGCCTGCTCACAACTTTGTCTCCAGCTCCCCCTGTAATTTTATTTGTCCAGCTATTAACTTTGATTTAAGAAATGGTGTGGACTAAAACCCGGATGGACGAGTAGCCTCCATTTTTATTTACTCCATATTAGATTTGAATGAAGTCAAACTTTGTAATACTCTCAAACCTTTCCGATAATTGAAATTAAATTTCTTTTATTTGTACACACTCTCACACGCTTCCGATAATTTACGCATGTGTGGTTGTTCACTTAAGGGAGGCAAAGGTACCACACGTGAAGGACAGTGAAGTGCGACCAGACGGAGTATGCGGATCGTTAGTTCATCGGAAGTAGTACTAGTTTTCTTCACTTTACATTAAATAAAGAGTTCCGCTCGCACTTACACAATTTAAAACGATTGTTATGGAGAGAATAAGAAAACCACTCCACTATATTTTAGCCAGATACACGAGAGTACTATATGGACGCAATTTATTGACTTAGTGCACCCATTCTTGGATTTATGACATGTGGGCCCAAATGTGTCGGGCTCACCGCATACAGCCAAAAGCAAAAAGTGAAGGCACCGGAGCTCAGTCCATACTACAGTAGTATATATATAAGCTGGAGCCTCAGCTTTGTTCGCTAGGGTTTGCACTCCCACACGCCACCAGACTACATATATGTTACACACTGGAGGCTCAGCTGCTCATTTGCTAGGGTTTGCTATATACAGCCTTCTCACCCTCTCTTCACCAGATCTAAACAAGACTGCTGCTATTCTCTTGTCTCTCTCCCTCATAGCCTGGTGAAGGAGGCGTCCAGATCCCGTCAGACCGGAAGGGGAGGAGGTGCTGCTCACTTTCGTCAGCCGAGGGAGGCAATCCACCGCCTGCGCTTGTTTTCTTTCACCCAAATACTGTAAGGGAGGGCCATCAATTCTTCTTCTTCCTCACAGCACGTAGTGTGGGCAGATCCGCCTCACGATGCCTTGCCACATCCCGACTAATTCTAAGGTATAAGTTTATTTGAAACCATCGCTGCTCTAGCTGCATGTGTATCTTTTTCGATCCAGAGTCTAATCTAGGTCTTGGTTCAAAGAGGAAAGAAGGGTGCGGTGGGCTAGAGCAAGAATCTAGGACGTGGTTCAATGAGGAAAGGAGTGGCGGAAAGTAGTATAGACTGGCTATCCAGCCGCTTTGTAGGTCTAAAAGGGAAAAGGGGTAACCCAAAGACACACATCTCAGAAGGAACCGATCTCTTTGTTGAAAAGGGAAAGAAACTAGGGGTCGGTAGTTTGTGCACGACTAGATTTGCTGCCCTCACATAGGAAGAAGGTTCAAAGAGAACAAATATGGGACCAGCGATATATGCTGCTTGGCTACATACTCGTGATCACCCATTTTACGTGGGACGACATGGTGTTGGTATGTCCCATGCAGCTATTTTGCTATTGTTAATCTCTGTAATTAACTACATGATCTGTTTTAAAAGAATTTCTCTCATTAATTTGAATCAATGCAACCGCTTTTAGAAATGCTACTGTCCCTATACTTTTGTTTTCCATCAAGATAAGGTAGATGCTTCTTTTTGTGGCCGCATGTTTCATCCTCCTTTATTGGCCAAGAATTGTTTTCTTTTTTGCCTCTTAAAATAGGGATATCTATTCAACTTGTTGCTATAGAAAACTTAAATGTCACAATCGATAACTTTGTTTGATTTCAAAGTAAATCGCACAAAACTTGATTGATTTCCTATTCGTGTTGGTAGATTCGTATTTTATGTTGGTCGCCCATGAAAGGTCAAGACAGCCTTCATCCACATGATTGTGCAAAGGTGCTTTGAGATGTTGTGCTACTTGTATTAGTACAGTTTTAAATAAATGATGAATTGAAGCTATTGTATTGCTGTCTTTTCCCATTAAGTAGTGAACAAAATGGGACCAACCTGCATATGATGCTTGTTGCTTTGTTACAACAAATTTAGCATCACCCCTTTATAAGCCAAGAATTGATGCCACTCTCGTAATTAACTACTATATCTTATTTCAAAACTGCAACACTTGTTAGGGATTACGGGATTACCATTTTGTACGCATGTTTCATCCTCCTTTATTAGCCAAGAATTGATTCCTTTTTGCCTCTGCTTATACAGGATATCTATTCAACTTGTTGCTATTAGACATTTTGCTTGCCACGCTAAACACTTTGCTTGATTTCAGCAACCGCACAAAACGAGATTGGATTTCCTATTCGTGTTGGTAGATTCGTGAGGTGATCTTGTGTGCTACTATGACAAAGTTGGTACTTGCCTTCATTCACATGATCGTGCAAAGGTGTTTTGAGATGTTGTGCTACTTGTATTGGTACTGTTTCAAATAAATGATGAATTGAAGCTATTGTATTGCTGTCTTTTCCCATTAAGTAGTGAACAAAAATGGGACCAACCTGCATATGATGCTTGTTGCTTTGTTACAACAAATTCAGCACCACCCCTTTATAAGCCAAGAATTGATGCCACTCGTAATTAACTATCGAATCTTATTTCAAAACTGCAACACTTGTTAGGATTGGCGGATTACCATTTTGTACGCATGTTTCATCCTCCTTTATTAGCCAAGAATTGATTCCTTTTTGCCTCTGCTTATACAGGGATATCTATTCAACTTGTTGCTATTATAAGATTTTTCTCGCTACGCTAAACACTTTGCTTGATTTCAAAGGTAACCGCACAAAACGAGATTGATTTCCTATTCGTGTTGGCGTATTCATATTTTATCGTTGTCGGTCTCATGAAAGGTCAAGACAGCCTTCATCCACATGATTGTGTAGTGTGTTTGAGAAGTTGTGCTACTTGTATTGGTACTGCTTTTAAATAAATGTTGAATTGAAGCTATTGTATTGCTATCTTTTTCTCATTAAGTAGTGAACAAAAATGGAACTAACCTGCATATGATGCTTGTTGCTTTGTTACAACAAACTCTGATCACCCCTTTATAAGTAGATGGAAGCACATACTCACAAGTTGTGCCACTCTACCCTAGAACTGTTTATGCTTTTCGTTAATCTAATGCTGCCGGTAAAATTAAGCAATGCCACTCTCAGAATTAATTAACAACTGAATCTTAGTTCAAAACCGCAAGACTTGTTAGGGATTGGCGGATTACCATTTTGTGGCCGCATGTTTCATCCTCCTTTATTGGCCAAGAATTGATTCCTTTTTTGCCTCTCGTTAAAACAGGATATCTTTTCAACTTGTTGCTATTATGACATTTTGCTTCGCTTAATTTTGGTGGAACTGCACAAATGAGACCGGATTATATATGTGTTGAGATCTCTTTGAGATCTTCTCACGAAGTTGTTTCAAATCTTGGTCTTGAATGGTCGGACAGACCTTCCTCCTCAATTAACTATCAATCTTAGTTCAAAACTGCAAACACTTGTTAGGGATCGCAGGAGTACCATTTCGTTAGGGATCGGCCATGCATATGTTTAAGAAATGTATTGTTCGGGATAATGTCTCAAGTATTATATATCGTTATGCATTTACGTTGTTTTTACAAATGGTACTATCCTGCTTTGTAGTTCTTTTCTACATGTTTAACCAAGGTATTATTAAGATAATGTCTCCGTAAAATGAATCACCGCATTGTTTTAGGAATGATACTTTTCTGCTTTTTTCGCTCTTTATACATCTTGAAACGAGGCATTGTTAAGATAATGTCTCAGCTTAATATGAATGAATCACACCGATTGAGAATTGCTACCTCCTCGCTTTGTTTCCCATTAAGATAAGGTAGATCAATAGATGTTTTTCTTCCGGGAGTACAAGTCATCAACCGTTATTTCTCAAAGAATTGTTTCCCTTACACCTTTGTTGCTTACAGGATATCAAATTAAAGCTCGGTTTTATTTCGATTTCGATTTTAGTTCAACTGCACAAAAGGAGCCAATGTGTCCAAGGCAAACTGCTGCATTATCTGGTCCAGCTTGGTCGCTCCACTTTGCGTAAAGAAGTTACCATTGTTTGCGCTACATTACGTATGAATGACCTAAAAGCTTTACAGAGTATTAGGCCTTCCACTATGTAGGCCAAAAGAGGTGCCAATTTCACCTTTTCTTAGTTTGGCACCAATCCCTCCATTGCTACAGCCGGTGCCATAAATATTAGACACGGTGACATGACTAGTCTACAGAGACCATTGGCAATTTAACAACACGTGGAGTGCCCTGGGCAAGAAGTGCCCAAACAAGTACAAGAAGCTTATGTGACTCTACGATCATAGGCATTACATATTTTGAATGGGAAAAGCTTGTCAAAGTTTAATCATTGACGTTAGCAAGAAGTGACACGACTCCACGATCATAGGCATTACATATTTTGAATGGGAAAAGCTTGTCAAAGTTTAATCATTGATGTTAGCAAGAAGACATTAGTTTAATATATTGGAATTGGAAAACCTTGTCAAAATTTGCTCATTGATGTTAGCCAAGACATGCTTTTTATATTTTTGAGTGGGACGCCTTGCCGTGGAGCAGCGCCGAGTGTTTTTTCCTATTCCGTGTTCAGTTTAGAAGTAAATAGTTACTCGGCTGAGATATTCCTCTGTTAAGAGTTTGTTCTCAATATTGTCTATGTAATGCCAGCCTTGTGTTTTGAGCTTGGAATGTTGTGGCATGCGCATCACGAGCTTTTCATCGCTTCCCGAGAATAATGCTTCAGATTGTTTTGCATGTCGATCTAATGCCGTGATTTGCTTGTTAAGAAGATCATCCTTCTCGTTGTTTCCGTGCTTAAGAAGTTCATCGATGATGTTTCATTCATAGTCGGGTAGGTTAGACGTGAAACCATATGATCTTCCGACCAACTCATGATATTAGGTCATGATTGATCGCCGCTTTCCAACCAAAACCGCTTGTAAACTGACGCTTGTAAATTAAAGCAGATGGTCTCGGTAAGGCGCTTGGTTGGTCGATTTCGACTAGTAAAATATCGGAAGTACTTGACACACGATAAAAACTCAATGACACTCTGGACGATTGCTAATCCAGCCGTTAGCTGCTGTTTCAGCCTTGCCCATGGATGGTATGATACGCACGCCGCATGTATCATCCGTAATGTCGCCCATATAGCGTCGTAGAAAATATACATCGGTCTTCAAATTACACGCAGAATCCGCCGTTTTACTTACGCACTGGCCTCTCGCCATTACGCCTGTATTTTACGCGTTGTTTTTGATGAAGAGTAAATTACACTTGTATGTTAATACAGGTTTGAAATAAACCAGAGCTCCCAAGCGCACGGCTTACCGCTTCATGCCGCCTCGCCAAGGTGCTCATAGGTGTCCGGCGATCCCGGCTTCCCAATGAGTAGCGGGCGTCAGATCGGACCATCCGTAGGGGCCGCGAGGCCCTCTCCGCTGTCCTTCATTGTTGTTGCGCCGCTGTGCCGAAAGCATGTTAACATCACAACGAACATGAGGATTCAGGAGATGAATTTATTTTGACTGATGACACTAGGGACCCACTAGGGCCATAGCCGTATGTACGCAAGTGCCTCCTTATTATGTACAACTATATTTTTTGCTTTCTCCTGGTTTCCTCGACATCACGGTCCCACACCATTGTCAACCTATGTAGTCAATATAATGAGAGAATTGCACAAGGTGCGCCGACACTGGGACCAAGCAGCTCGAAAGATTTGTGTTTTTGAGGCATGAGCACTGCAGAGTTTTTCTTGGCGATTTCGTTGTTGTTCGAGAGGAGAGGGTATTAATC
The DNA here is from genome assembly GCA_021605205.1 of Aegilops longissima. Taxonomy (NCBI): domain Eukaryota; kingdom Viridiplantae; phylum Streptophyta; class Magnoliopsida; order Poales; family Poaceae; genus Aegilops; species Aegilops longissima. Next base: position 11,111 of record JAHIAM010000043.1, on the reverse strand, counting down.
ATGGGTTAGGCCAGTCTGCCTAGCCTGTGCCGATATCCAGCCGAGATACTAAATTTTTCAAGATGAAATGGCTAGCCCAAATATACGCCTTTTGAGGAATACCTGTGCAAGGTCAACTTGTTATTCTCCACTCACCGGCTGCAAATCTTTCCTAGGAGGGATGCATTAGGCTTAATAGGAAAATGGGCTTTAAAAATAATAAATGGGATGTAATTATAAAACCTGGCAGTAACTATAAAAAATGCACCAAACATGAAATTAGTTTATAAAATATTATTTATGGATTTTGAAAATCTTAAATTTTCATTGTTATGCCTGTGTAATGTTTCTGGATTTTTACGTAATACAAATTTATATTTAATCTAACTAGAAATTTCGATAAAATATTTCGGAGCCCATCAAAATGTGGGAAATTTTATTGAATTTTGTCTTCAACGGTTGGTTGAAATTATTAATCATTGTCCTAGCTAGAAAATGGTTGTACTTTTAACAAACTCAGAATGGGCTGTTGTAAATTCCATTAGAATTCCAAAATGGGTTGTACATTCTTACAAAACGAAATGGGCTATAAGTTCTCTCGCCACACACTTGTGGGCCTACTAAGGACGCGTCCCTAAAAAAAAATAAGTTGACGCAGATGCAAGGCTTTGCCAACTTATTATAGTCAACACACGGTTCTAGTGAATAGCGGTCGTTGGATGTCTATCCAACGGATGTCGTCGGCTTCTTCTTCAATCTCGGATATTCTTAGCTTCGCCGCCCAAAAATGATTCCTCCTCTCGACATCTGGGCGCACTGCCGCAGAGGCTGACCAGTGGCCCTACTTGTTGGAGCGCACCAAGGGCTTTTGTCAACTTAGTCAATAATAAACATTTCTAGCTTCAAAGGACTGTAGACGATGTCCATCCAACAGCCGAGTGCTTCTTCAACCTCCTGGTCTTCTTGGTCCAAATACCAAAGCAGCCCGGTCGCAGGCCGCCGCCTCCTCGCCTCCCTGTCCGATCAGGCCGCCGTGGAGGCCTCACCGCCCCCATACTACTTCCCATCACGCGGGCAAGGCCATCCTCCACTCACCCACACCCCTCGTTATTTCATGGCGACGGCAGTTTCACACCGCAGCCGTAACCAAAGGAACCTCAGATTCTATCTGTAAGGGCTTCCATCGCTGCGTTTTCCCGGCTCGCTGCCGTCTCCCTTCCTAGGCTTCGCCATCGTCCGCACCACCGCTCTGGTGCTCGCCAAGCGTGGTCAACGTGGTCAACGACCGACTTCCATCTAAGAGTATGCAGACGGAGAGGCCGATACTGGTCCAGCGGTCGCAAGGAAGTGCCTCATTACACACAAAATAATTATTCCTCCACCTTACAGCAGGGACCCACCGAACGGGCCACCTTATTTCGCTAAAAACATTTCGACTGCTCGGACTCACCGGATAGGGCCAGCGATTTCACGAAAAAACGCCTCCCACTGCCACCTGACCCACCGGAAGTGCCTCCTTATTATGCACAAAAATGAATACTCCCCCGCTTAGCTGGGACCCACCATGGTGGAGGCTGACTTAGGCCTACATTGTTGACTGGACGGGGCCTTTATCAACTTTAATCAATATGAACGATTCTAGCTCCAAAGGACCGCATCGATGTCCATCCAACGTCAGAGTGCTTCTTCAACCTCTCGGTCTTCTTGCTCCACCCGCCCAAAGCAACGCCGGTCGTGTCGTTGATGCTCCCGCCTCTCCCGGGCTTGGCCAGGTCGCCGAGGCCTCATCGCCTCTACTATTCCCATCAGAGGCCAGGCCTCAAGGCGACGGCAGCCTCACACCGCAGCCAAACCAGGAACCTCAGATTCCTCTCCGCTGGCTTCCACTACTGCGTTTTCCCCTGCCCTCGTCGCTCTTTCCTAGGGCCTCATTGCCGCCCACCGCCTCGGTGCTCTTCGGGCGCTGCATGGTCAACGTGGTCAAGGAACGACTTCCATCGGACGGACTGCATATGGAGAGGTCGATAGCCGGGTCCACGGCCGCAGCAAGGAAGTGCCTCCTTATCACGCGCAGTAAAATAATTATTCCTCCACTCGACAAATGGGGACCCACCGGACGGGCCACCATATTTCGCAAAAAACATTTCCGACACCTGGGACCCACCAGCTACACCTTCGCACGCAAGGAAGTGCGCGCTCAAAAAAAAAACAAAATGATTCATTTCTCGATCACCGGGACCCACCAGCTACATCTTTGCACGCAGCGAAGTGCTCGATACGGGACCCACCGTCGGGTCAAGCGCACGCAGCGCTGGTCATTCTCGGTCGTGAACGCAACGCATATATACTAGTCGGCGTAGAGGTGCGACAAGAAGTCGAGTAGAGGCGCCGCACGTAGCATGTACACGCACGCACAACGGTCATGTCGGATTTCGGGTTCCGCAGCACCTCTAGGTTCAACACCGCGTGCGCCATGAGATCTCGCGCCCTTCTACCTACCGCTACTTTGCCGCCTCGCTAGGATCTAAGCTATGAAAAGAACAACACAAGAGACACTGGTTTTATACTTAGTTCGGGCCACCATTGTGGTGTAATACCCTACTCTAGTTTGTGTGTGGTGGATTGCCCTTGGCCGATGATGAATATTACAAGGAAGAACAAACTCGCGAGGGTCTGCTCTTGGCTGGTGCGATGAACTGCTAGGGGAGTTCAGTCGCTCTCTCTCTCTCTCTCTCTCTCTATCTCTCTCTCTCTCTCTTTCTCTAGGCTATCTCCAAGATTTCTAGATGCCTCTACCCTGTGGGTGGCTAGTCCTATTTATAGGCAAGGGCCCTGGGCCTCTTCCCAAATATCGAGCGGGAAGGGCGCCAACAATTGGCCATTTTGAAGGGGAACCTCTAGTACACTTATCCTGACTAAAGTTGGTCCTCGCCTATCAAAGGCTCTGGTGGTGACGCCAGCTTGGGCTCCACGATGACTTCCTTCCATTGCCCTTGCACGGTCTTTGTCTTGTTGCAATCAAACGGATGCCTTTTGCTTGATGCTCTCGCCGCGCTTGCTCCCTTTGCACCGTAGAGGAAAGGAGGACATCGCGCTGGCTGGCGCCTCACCGGGCGCTTTGGTCGCCATGGCTTACGCCATGGGCACCTCGTGAGGTACCCCGCCTTGATCTTCGGCCTCCTCGAGCCAGCCAGCCGACGAGGCTGCAGGCCTGAGGATGCTTCTCGCTGTCCGCCTCATGAGGCTTGGCCCTCACTAGGGTCTTGAGCTTGTGCCGATGAAGATGGGCCATGGCCGGGCCACCCTGAGCCACGCCACGCAGGCCGCAGCATGCAAGTCTTGGGACCCCTGCCCTGCAACACCGACAGAGCCCCGGCCCAAGGCACGCCCTGACTTGGCTGAGCAGAGGCGAGGGGCAAGGGCGAGCGCCATGGCCCTAATAGTCAAGGGCCTTGGGCGCCAGGTGGTGGTTGATTGACATGGGCGGCACTGCTCCCACACCTCCTTATTTTGCACACGCTTAGGGCGACCCGCGGTTGCACACAAATGTTTCTTTGCCGCCGACCGCTCCCCGCTTCTTCCTCCTCTCGAGCTCCAGCCTCCGCCTAATCCAATCTCGAATCTCCCCCTTCCATCGCCATGGTCCGACGAAGAAGGGAAAGGAAGAAACCGATGCCCCCGCCCGCCGCCATCGCACGGGCTCCTCGCCACGACGGTCGATCATACTCAACCGAGAAGGCTTGGGCAAGGTCAGCTCGCTGGCTACTATCTTCAATGAGTGCGGAGGACGACGGCCTGGCCCGGCCACACTTCTCCATCGATGTAATAGTCACCGAGGTCCGGCATTGTCCGACGCCTGTGGGCGGACTGGTTCCCCCTTTTCCAATTTATTCAACGCTGAAGTTTCTCATTACCAGATCCATATGATGCATCTGGTCCCGAATCCATTACTCTTCTTGCCGCCTTCACCTTTGTCTGTGAGGCAATGATGGGCATCCCTCCTTCAGCTTGCCTTGTCAGCATCACTTCTTCAAGGCCGTCGAACCCCACCCAATGCTCAAAAGGTGAGCCTTCACTGACGCAGTGTACAGCGGCTTCAGGATTGATTTCAGACTTCTCAGCCGCACTGGTTCTCCGCGAGCTGTGGCTGTATGTGGATGTCCGGTGCCCAGCCTCGCTGAGTCAACATCTCTCGCTGCCCCCAATTCAGGCTGGGGCAGGGAGACGCCACGAGCCTCTCCGCTGCTTCGCCCTGCGCGCTGCTGCTCTTGAGGGTGCCTCGACGTGACGGGCGCCAAGGTGGTGAAGGAGTTCTGCGATGCCAAGATGCCCTCTCCCTCAAGCCACTCCCGCCGGATGTGGGCCTTCAAGAAGCGTGAGGATCGTGATGAGGCTCCGTGAGGAGGACCTGATGCCAAGCGCCGAGGAAGGTGCTCTTGGTCTTGGATCGGGGACCTCCCTCGCAGCATCCGCAAGGTGGGGCTTTGCCGTCCTTTTGCTCGGTCAGGGCGACTTTTGTCAATCGGATGCCCGGCTTAGACGAATGGGGCTGCGCTACGGCCTCCCCGGGCCCCTGTGGAGAACCTGAAGTGGTGGATCGCCTTCCACCGGGCCACGGTGGTCCTTCCTCGAGTGGCGGCGGTGGAGGCATGGGCTGGAGGCCGAGGGGCCTCGCCGATGACGACAGGCAGCAGCACTCAAGGGGCAGCTCCCGAGGACTGATCGCCGCGGGCCAAGGCGCTTGAGCCGCTTTTTTTGCACAGGGCGCCATGCGTTGAGGCCCCATACCTTTCTTGGTGAGGCGACAAGGCGTGCATCAGACGACACCCCGACGCTAGTCACCTTGATGCTTTTTCCTCGCCGCAGGCTGACCCCTCAAGGCCAACTCCCGGGTCGCCTGCATGGACTTCGAGGCTCTCCGGAAGAGAAGGGAGGCCTTGGGAGACGACCCTTTTGCCGTCATGTCAAGCTGCCAGGAAGTATTTTGCCATTGATGAGTAAGCCTTCCCCTTCCTAGCTCCCCGATCTTCTTGTTACTTTGGCTGATCCTCGCCTCCAGGGCCCTTCCCGCTGAGCTCACTGAGATGGCAGAGGAGCCATCCCCCAGCCGCCTCTCCACCGCCTTCGAGGCCTCCCGAGCCTGGGCAGAGCCCTTGTGATGAGGCCGGCCGGAGAGGTGAGCCATCCTGTGGCGATCGGTGGCTCAAGGCCTGCACACCCTCCTTCGCGAGCCTTCTGGCATAGCTAGCCCGCCTTTGGGCTTTCGTCTCGGTCGTGGATGGCGATTGGCTGAGGTCAGCTTCCGCGCTTCATTTTGGGGATGGCTGACTGGCTCAAGGCGAGGCGTGTTTCGCCATCATGAGGGCGCCAGCCTCAGCCCCCGCCTGTAGGGGAGGCGATCTGCTGGCCCTCCGTGACTTACTTGGGGAGGATGACGGCGCAGAAGACGGCTCTCGAGGCGCCTGTGAGCGCCGCAAGGCCGCCAAGGGTTTCTTCGAAGGCGGCCGACACGTGAGCCTGCTTGGTGAAGAGCTCACGATAAAGACGCGCTACCAGGCCGAGGGGCTGCACCGGCCAAGAGAGGCACACACAAGCCGGAAGGCTGCTGTCCTTGCGCCGCCACCAGCCGGACTCAACAATGTGGAAGCCGAGGCGTCAGCCGGCGCTCTCTGGGAGGCCCGCCTCGTCGCCGAGGAGGCCCGAGAGGCTGACCGGCGAAGGGCGGCGGCGGAGGAGCTGCAAGGAACTTGGCCCAAGGCCATTCTTGGAGCAGCACGTGGAGCTGCGTGAGACGGCCCTTGCGCCGATGAAGGTGGCTGGCCCACTCAGCGTGAGCTCCGTGAGGTGTGAGGAGGCATTGACACCGGAAGCGCCGAACGCAAGCACGCGATCTTGAGCGCCCTGGAGACGAGGGAGCGCTTTGTGACGAAGCGGAGGATGATGTCGCCAGCGAGAAGCCCGCTGGCCCGAAGAGGTGGACGCCGGGGCGCATAACCCACTTGAACCTTGGAGCACGAAGTTCAGGAGAGAGGCCGGGTTGATTCGGTCGAGGCCGAAGCAGGACCGCCGCTCGAGGGCCAAACCGATGAAGTGACGCTGGGCGGCCGACAGCTTCCGGCCGCCTTTTGGCGTGGCGCAGATGAGCTGATTACCTCCGCTACCGAGGCGCTTTTCTCCGCCAACGGGTGGACGAGGGTCGAGGCCGCTTGCGGGCGTAACGAGGACGAGATATACAAGCAGCGGATCTCGAGCACCAGCATGGCCCCATGCTCACCACGCCCGTGAGAGAGCCAACACGGTTTTGGGTAACATCTGGCAGGCGGTCGCTGGAGAGCCCCACGCAGTCAACCGATACCGCAACCTTTCGCCATCGACCGACGCGGTGACGCACCTGGAGGTGCGGTAGGTCGAAGCATGCTGTTGGTGGAGGAGAGGAGCGCGCTCGCTTCAGCGCCGCTTATTTCGTGTCATCACCATCTTCAAAACATGGACCCCACTTCGATTTCTTTCGACGCCGCTTATCGCCTTAATACCCCAAGCCGTCTGGGACGACCCGGGCGACCGGGTGGAAGACAACATGGATGCCCTCGTCAGGGCCTTCGCTTCTGATAATGATGGTGTGGTCGTGGCTGCTGATGAAGGCGGCGTGGTGAACGGCCCTGATGCCGCTGACGGCAACGCTGAGCGATGGTGAAGCCAGCGTCGCCAGCAACGATTCAGGAGGTGCCCCTGAGGATGCATTGGGGGATTTATCTGATTGACACAGGTTGTCCCCGCTTTCACCCTCAAGCAGATAGAGTTTGGGCTTCGCCCTGAAGGTTGTAAGAGCATTTTGGGAGGGGGAGCCCCTCATGTAAAAACTTTCATTCAGCGTATTAGTAGATACGATATCACCCATACGCCTACGCCAAGTGGCTGGCTTTATGACGAGCTGGCTAGCTAGTTTACCTTGACCCGCTGTGGCCCCGAGATAGCCTCGCGAGGGCTGCGGTGTCTCAAGTGTCTCCCCGACGAGCCCATAGAACCTGTAATAAAACCTCCCCGAGAGGGTGCGGCGACGACAAATTGGCTGCACACAAGCTAGGCTCGACCTGCCTGTGAGGGGCCTCACGAGGGGAGGCAGGCTGGAGGCAAAGTGGTAACTGAACGCGAGAGATTTCTAACGAGACTAAACACCCCTTCCCGGACACACGCAAATCTCAAGCTCAAATCCAACTTAAATCCAACGGGGAAAACGATGTACCAAGGGAAAAGCAATGCAAGCAGAAAAGGCCACGTCCGCACCTAGTCTAGTCTTGGACGCTCTTCTCACCAGTAGAGTTAAGTGCTGCCATCTGGCGTGGAGTGAGCCCTGTGGCTTGCGTCCGGCACCTCGAGATTGGGCATGCAAATGTACCCCACTCATTATTACATGAGAGTGTCACGCGGGCAGTTTACACGAGACTGGGCCTTCTTCATGTGTACTGCCTTGCTTCATATCGCCAGACGAGGGCCCCGCTTTGCGCTTACACTCTAGTGCCACCGACGACGACCGGAAGCTGTGGACAGATACCGATGGGGGGTAGAGCGGTCGCCAGCCGGGTCTCTCCGACGACCACGGTCCTTCCGCTGTAAGTAAAGCCCCGAGGCACCTCCTCCAAAGCAGAGGGCCTACCTCCCGAGGACGCCTTTGTCTCAACGCCGAGGTGGTGATGACGGATCTCGGCCCTCTCCCAGCCCCGGCGCCTCCTCCCGAGGGGTAGGAAACTGCTGGAGCGGGCAGCCCGCCGCCCGGCGACCTGCACCTCCCCGCGATCCATGGTTAGCGATGCCTGCCTGCTCTCGAGGAATTAGCGGTACCCGAGCACTCGCTGCCCAGCTGCCGACGGGCCTTCCCTGGTCTCCCCGGAAGAGCTCAGCTTCTGGTGCCTCGTCCCCCAGCCTTGGGCCGAGGAGCGAGCCTTGTCCGCCCTCATGCTGCCCTTGGTCCATCAGTGGGGCACGACTTCCTCGGGGCCGCCATCCCGGCTGCGCCAGACCGCCTGCGGTGCCACGCTAGCTCGCTTGAGGCACCCACTGGGGTGGTGAAGCGCAGCCGCCCACTGGGGCCGTGGGTCGCTGGTAGTCCTTCACTGGCCTGGGAGGCGGAGGCAGGCCGCTGCCGGGCCCGTGCCGACGGCCTGGCTGGGCGGGGGTGGCCTTGGAGTCCGCTGGAGCTGGGCGGCATGCGGAGCCTGCGTGTGGGCCGCCCCTGACCCGAGGTGGGAGTTGGGTGCGTATGGGATGAGCCCTCGATGCGGGCGGCTTCCGTGAGCTCGCCACTGTTCTAGCAAGACGCCGCAGCCGCCCAAGAATTCTGCATTGCAAGAGTTTCGGCCACCGTGAGCGCTGCCTTGAGTTCACCTGCTCCCTGCCGGGTGTACGGGCGTGTGGCCCGGGTGGTGTGGTTGAGGCCCGCCGCGACCGCGCTTCCGCAGGCATGAGAGCTGCTGATCGCTCGGTTCGCTACGCGCTGGGCAATGGGCTGGTGGGAAGGAGCTGAGCCTGGGCATGGGGTCGCCAGGCGAGGCGAGCTCATGGGTGGCCAGCCGCCAGGATTAGGGGTTTCTCACTGTCGCCGGGCATGATGATGACGATGCGACGGGCGAAGCGGCGCACAAGGCGGATTCCGGCGCACTTCTACCTCAAGCTGCAAATGTCGGATTTCGGGTTTCGCGCACTTCTAGGTTCAACACCGGGTTCGTATGGAGATCTGCCCTCTACCTACCTACCGCCGCCCGCTAGGATCTAAGCTATGAAAAGAACAACACAAGAGACACAGTGGTTTATACTAGTTCGGGCCACCATTGTGGTGTAATACCCATTCTACTTAGTGGTGTGGTGGATTGCCTCTGGGCCGATGATGAACAACACAAGGAAGAATAGCCTCAGGAGTCTCTGTTTCTGGTCGGTGCGATGAACTCGCTAGGGAGTTCACCGCTTCTCTCTCTCTCTTTCTCTAGGCGTATCTCCAAGATTTCTAGATGCCTCTACACCGTGGGTGGCTAGTCCTATTTATAGGCAGGGCCCCGGCCTCTTCCCAAATATCGAAGCGAAGGGCGCCAACAATTGGCCATTTTGAAGGGGAAACTCTAGTACACTTATCCTCGACTAAAGTTGGTCCTCACCGTGAAAGGCTCCGTGGTGACGCCAGCTTTGGCTCCACGATGATTTCTTCCAGCATGCGACGGCCTTGGTCTTGTTGCAATCAAACGGATGCCTTTGCTTCGACGCTCATCCATGCTTCCTCCCTTTGCACCGTAGAGGAAAGGAGGATAATGCGCTGGGTGGCGCTCACCGGGCGCCTTGGTCGCCATGGCTTACGCCATGGGCACCTCGTGAGGTACCCCGCTTGATCTTCTCCGCCTCGCGAGCCAGCCCGACGAGGCCGTGGTTGAGGAGGCTTCCGTTGTCCGCCCATGAGGCTTGGCCTCGCAAGGGTCTTGAGCCAGCCGATGAAGATGGGACGGCAGGCCACTCCTTGAGCCACGCCGCAGGACGCAGTGCAAGTTTGGGTACCCCTGCTCCTGCAACGCCGGCTGTGTCAGGTGCAAGAAAGAAAATACGCCACGTATGTGTACATATGGGCAGGGTCTCGAACGCTTATCGCGACAGCACACGGCGCAGGGCTCGTGTACATGGCTGGGTCGAACGAGAGAAAAACGTCGCCGTCGTGTTCATGGGGAGGCAACATAATGCGTCGTGTTCATCGGGAGGACTTGGAAGGAACAGGCGATGGAAACGTGGCCTGGCATACCACAGAACGGAGGAAACGGCCTTGTGTTCGACAGGCCATGTTCGAAACGGGATCCTGTTCATCGGGAGGGGTGTGGCATACCGCAAAACGGAGGAAACGGACCTCCTACGGTCGAAATGCGGGTCCTGTTGATCGGGAGGGGTGTGGCATACCGCATAACGGAGGAAACAGACTTGTGTTGGAGCGCTACGGTCGAAACGGGGTCCCGTTTCATCGGAGGGGTGTGGCGATCGCAAAACGGGACTCCACGGATACTATTCATCTCCACCGTCAATCTGGCCCAACCTCCACGAGCTAATGCTCATCCACCGTCGACTCCTCCAGCCTCCACCTGCGAATCGCTCATCCACGGGCCCTATTCATCCATCCTCCACCGCACATCACTCCACCAGCATCGTTCAACCAGCCCTCTCCACGGGCCTCGCTCAACCACCCTCCACGGGCTACTGCTCATCCCGCCTCCACCGCTTCATGCTCATCCCGCCTCCACGGGTGGTCCTGCTCATCCAGCACTCCACGGGTCCTGTTCATCCAACCCCAACCGCTCGACCGATCGGGGTCCTGCTCATCCAGAGGCAATACCACGGGTCCTCGCTCATCCACCCCACCGAACTGCTCATCCAACCCCCTAGTCGCAACGCCATCGCTCATCCAGAGGCAAAGATCGATCGGCTTCAGCTTAGCAGCAGAGGAAGGAATTGCTCGACCGGGTTCGCTAACAACCATCGATCGATCGCTCGGGTCAAGAATGCGTATTCGCAAAGCGTAATCGCCAGTTCGCTTAGAGCCCAACGCCGCTTCCGGTTTAGTTAGAGCTAACGCCCGACACACACGCTACAGACGCGTACGTAGAGAAACGCCAGATCGCTTGCCCCGACCTCCCACCGTGAATCGAACTCCCGAAATTTTCTCGCCTCGCTTCTACCACGGTTTTTTCCACATGGACGGCCCAAAGAATGTCATGTAGCTGCGCCTCATGCCCGCATGACAGATTAAAAGCCCATTTTCACAAGTGATTTTTGTCATAGAAGTAGGAGCCCACCACATCTATGGTGATACCGGTTTTGTCACAATTATCGTCATAGAAGTGTCATATGTATGACAGAAAAAAAATTGCTCGCCCAAAATGTCACTTGATGTCTTTTTTGTAGTGTTTGCTCGTGGAACAAAGCTTAGTCAAGGGTTTGCTACATTCAGATCCGTATGTATTTGGTAAATCTCTATGTCTCCCTCCTTCACTTGATCATGGATGGAGTTGAAGGATCTCTTCATCGTGTTTGGTTCTTTTGTGAAATCTGGATTCTTTCGCCAAGGCAATTGCTCCAAAGATTGTCACAAAAGATTTTCATTGACCATG
>JAHIAM010000042.1:0-27037 GCA_021605205.1 Aegilops longissima | reverse complement strand
TGGCGCCACCCTTGGCTTCTTCTCGCAGCTCTGCCCTTGGCCAACTCTGTGTCAAGGTTGAGTTGAATCATTGCTTCTCCAAGGTCAAAGCGAGCCCAAGATCACAAGATTTCTGCAATCAACATTGGACAAAAGATGGATTATTTCAGAGAGGTAAAAGGACAAAGACAATAAATTATAAGACTATCGCTTAATCAACATCCAACAAGAGTCCTGGATTACACCCAAGCAGTGCACTTAGCGTGCCTCCACCGGCTCAATTTACAATGATAAGACCTTTCCAGCAAAGAAAAAAAAGAGAGACAAGAATAAACAAGCTCTTTCAGACGATAGTCGATCACTAGCAATACGACTACTGGCCTCGATTACACTCAAGCAGTGCAATTAGCGTGTCTTCACTGGTTCGGGCTTTACACTACATGGTCCCACTGCACCGAGTGAAAGAATTTAAAATTAAGACTCACAGTCGATCGCCTGCAGTCCACCATAGTCTCTGGGATTACACCAAGCAGGCACCTACCATGCCTCCACTAGTCCAAAAATTCAATCGATTTACAACAAAAAGTTCAGCTCAAAGTATGAATCTGCTCATCGATTAAATCAAACACCCAAAGGTGTGTACAGATGCAAAGATCCTTGAAAGAGAGTTTTCGTAGCATATCCTAAACAGTAACAAGCTAAGAGAGTCTACCGACAGTTCTCGCTACTTCCAATATTGCTCAAGAGCCGAAATGGCATCATAAGTAGCCCGACCGCACCTCGCATTCATCTTCATCTTCTCCATCATAATACTCTGCTGGTGTATAGCTTTATAGTATTCACTTGGCCTTCTCGACGGATGGGTGGCAAAAATCAAGGTGGATCGACAGAGCTTGGGCAATCGGCTATGTAAGGTAGATCACTCGACAAATGCATGGCATGAATGAAAGAAGTCCGATTACGCCACCAGCGCCCCGAACCATCGTTCTGGCCATCAAGCGCCAACTGTGGCGCTCTGCCAATGGACATTTTCCTATTCTCCTCGCCAAAGGTTCTCTCCGCTCCTCATCATCATCGCCGAGGAGGTCAATGACGTTGGGAGCTGTTCAAAGATCAGTCGCCAAAATTACATCACCCGATTGTATATATTACAGCTCAATCGACCAAATGAAGACAGTAATGACGAAGATCGCATCTGCATTGAGGTGACCGATCTTCCATTGCCTCATCCTCATCCTTATAAGTGAAGTCCCAAAGGTAGCAGCACTCACAGCCTTTCAAGATTCATCTAGTCAAATCAAAGGAAAATAAACAACACAGAAGGCCAAGTGAATACTAAAGAAAATCACTCACGCAGGTTTACCGATATCAATCTTAATCTTCGCAACGCCCGAGGCTTCGTGACTACGACCTTGGGCTGCTTTGAGGCTTTCTCTACCGGTGCCGAGAGGACGCCCGAGGACGCTTTGAAGATCGGGCCGCTTGAGTAATCGCTTTTCACGGGCGCCACCGTCTTGGTCGAGCTTGATCGCTTCCCCGCGAGGAGGCGAAGTTGACGCCTTCTTCGCTACCGAGTCGCCACCTCCTCGCTCTCTCCGCCGTAATGCCACTCGCCATTTTTTTCCTCCGCTGGCCTCCCTCCGGATCTTGCTCCTACTCTCCAAGGCATTGAGTACATTTCTTGATGAGGCCTGAAGAAAAAACAGCGAACTAAAGTCACGATTTAAGCATAAACAGCTGCGCTGACAAATCTAGATTACAACCAAGTTCATAATTGACCTTGTCCTGCTCAGAGACTGGTGAGTGGAGGAATTCTCCTAGCCCCCTAGGGTTATCTTTTGTTTCAAAGGATACTTCGTCACCACCCTCCAACGTGGTCTCACGACTTCCTCCCGTGGATCCGAGTGGTCTCTCAAGATCTTGAGTACATCCACACCTGATGGTCTCAGCTTGAAGCGTTGGATGCGCCACCGGAGGAAGACCTCCAACAAATCCATACCGGTCACCCTCGCCACTGGAGCAGTTGAACTACCTGCTCACCAGCACCTTAACTTGTGCCTTCTTCCCGGATCACCTTCAAAGGGGAGGGTTCCTCACTCAAATTATGGAAAAAGGAGGAAGTCCAATGATCGCCCGAGTCGGTTGGCTCTGGCAGAGAACCAAGTCGATCGCTATCCACGGACCGAATCGAAGGATCATGGCTAGAAAGGAACTCTTGCCTCTCATATGAACCCCAAGACCCCGCACATCCGGATCACTTGTGTCTTCTCGCCACTGGATTGGCCTTTTTGACCGTCTGGGAGCGACAGTGAAAATGTGCTTGAAAAGGCCCCAATGAGGTCGGGCAGCCCAAGAAATTTTACAAAGACATCAAGGCAGCAAGACACGATTGTGTTGGGAGTGAAGTGGTGGAGTGCCCCAAAGAAATTCAAGAACTCAAAGAAAGGTGGGAGGCAAGGAAACCCACGCGTCGACGCGGAGGGCAAGGGTAACGACCACCTCCCGAGGTTGCGGCTCGCCTCCTTTCTCGGAAGCCGCACCGATTCATGGGGATCAATCTCCATCGACTAAGTCGCCGATGTTTCTCGACGATTCGCCGAGCGGATCCAGCCGCTTCGATCCAGCTCCCGGCAAGCCGCCCTCGAGGAAGATCCGCCTGGCCGATTTATTCCCTTCACACTGGTCAGCTTTCTTCGCTCATTTAGAGCCATCGCCTTCTTTTCCCCATCGCCGCAGTAAACGCGAACGGAGCAGTGGCACTGGGCCGAGAGCAGGCGCGGCGGAGAAGTCTGAGGAGGAGGCGAAAGAATGAAAACACACTGTTCAAAAACCCCGGCCCGACGCCATATATGTGGTCACTTCCGAGTGACTGACTTGTAGGCCCGGGCGATCTATCAAATCCTTAATAACAGTCATAGGTATGGAGATACGTAAGCGTAAAAGGTGGCTAAGAATCGAGGCAGCCCTGCCTTTATCCCATCCGACATCGCGCTCTCCGCCTCCAAGGCTTCTCTAAATTCAAATTCGCACAAATCAAGGGATGCAGAACAGCTTGTCGCTAAAGATCTCCTCCACATCATCACCGGAGCTCTTCCAATAAAAGATCACTCGACCTAAAATTAAGAATGGATCAAGGCGACTGAAATGAAATTGGTGTCGCCACCCAGGTTCATTGATCTAGAACAAGATATACTATAGCACTAAAATGGGTCGGGTGTTCCTAACCTTCCCTCACTCAAACCCTCGATCCATTCTGGGCTAATGATGAAGTTTATGTACCTAGGGTAGGGTCATGGACCTGTCCAAGATACCTCCCAAGGACATCCCTAAAAGAACTAGAAACATTTGAAGAAGAATCATCATCCACTGACCATGAAGCAATGTTCCACTTCGACAGCCTTGAAGACACTCGCCACGAGACAATCACTCGACCACCGGGAGGTCTAAAGCCACTCGCCTACAACGGTCGGGAATTAAGTCATAGCTTTAATGGTCATTATGTATCTTTATTATCAAGGCAAGCACAAGAATGCCCCCTCTTAATGTACATTGAACCCCTGTAACGGAGGGGAGCCGGGTCCCCAAGCACTCTATATAAGCCACCCTCCTCCGGGACAAGGGTTCGCACCTCGTAACTCACACGCCATAATCTAGTCCACCGCCCCTGCCCGAGACGAGGGCTATTACTTCTCCGAGAAGGGCCCGAACTCAGAAACTTGCGCGTACAACTCCTCCATAGCTAGGATCTTGCCTCTACATTCCTAACCCCATTCTACTATCGACTTAGAACCACGACATTCTTCTCCTCCCCAAGGCCGGGCTATGTTGCCGCACAGCCTCACGGCCCCAATCTGCATTCCCATCAATCGCCTAGGAATTGAGATGGCCACACATGCTGTTATTCTCCCATGACGGCAGATGAACCAAGAACCTCAAGATTCCTCCGGGTGGAAACAACTACCGAGTATTCCCTCCCGTTCGCGTCACGCTCCTTCCTAGGCTCACGCCTCACCACCTCGTGCTTTCGGCCCCGGCCGGCAGTTGTGGTCAATGAACCACATCCATCGGAAGTGGATCAGACATGGAGAGGTCGACACTGGGTCCATGGTCGCACGCAAGGAAATGCCTCCTTATTACGCAGCAAAATAATGATTCCTCCACCGACAGCTAGGACCCACAGAAGGCCTCTCAGATTTTAAGTAAAAAACGCTCCCTCACCGACAGTGCCGGACCCACCAGCTATATCTTCGCACGCAGCGGAAGTGCCTCTTATTACGCCTAAAAATGAATACCCTCGCTAGTCGGGACCCACCATATTGTTGGGCTGATTTAGGCCTACTTGTTGACGGGACGGAGGGCTTTGTCAACTTAGTCAATACTCTAGTGACCGTATGATGTCCATCCAACGCCATAGCAGCTTCTTCAACCTCTCGGTCTTCTTGCTCCAAACTACCAGCAGCCGCGGTCGTGTCACCGCCTCCTGCCTCCTCGTGGTCGGCTTTCATACCGTGGAGGCCCCACCGCCCCTATACTACTCCCACCACCATCGGCCAAAGCATCCCTCCACTCACCCACACCCTCAAGTATTCTCATGGTGATGGCAGCCTCACACCGCGATCCGAACCAAAGAACGCCAGTATTCTCTCCGCAGGGCATCCATCGCCGCCTTGCCCGGCCCTGCCGCCCCTTCCTAGGGTCCTCGCCAGCCGCCCACCGCCATGGTGCTCTCTGGACGCCAAGGGTCAATGTGGTCAACGACCGACTTCCATCTCAAGAGTAATCAGGCGGAGAGGCCGATACCGGGTCCACAACAGCCGCAAGGAAGTGCCTCCTATTACACGGAAAATAATTATTCTCCACTGACAATGGGGACCCACCGGACGGGCCACCAGATTTTGGCGAAAAGCATTTCCCCGATCGGCTGACCCACCAGATGGGCCACCAGATTTGGAAAAAACGCTCACCCTGGCTGGCAACGCTGACTCCACCGGAAGTGCTCCTACTCTCCCCTTAGCTGGGACCCACCTTGGGGAGGCTGATCTGGGCCTACTAAGTTGACGGGACGTAAGGGCTTTGGTCAACTTAGTCAATATGAACGATTCTAGATCCAAAGGACTCGTACGATGTCCATCCAACGGACGAGTGCTTCTTCAACCTCCGGTCTTCTTGCTCCAAACACCAAAGCAGCGCCGGTCGTGTCTGCATGCTCCTGCCTCACGCGGGTCGGTCAGGTTGTTGCAGAGGCCTCACCGCCTCTACTATTCCCACCGCTGGCTGTGCCTCGCAGCCGATGGCAGCCTCACACCACGCCCAAACCAATGAACCTCAGATTCTCTCCTGCTGGCTTCCACCGCTGCCTTTCCCTGCTTCGCCGCCCCTTCCTAGGGCTTCGCCACCGCCCACCGCCAGTGGTGCTCTCAAGAGCGTCAACGTGGTCAAGGAACCACTTCCATCGAAGAGTATCAGACGTGAAGAGGCCGATACCGGGTCCACGCCACAAAGCCTCAGTTTTTTGTGATTTGCCAAGTAAATCGCTTGTCGTTCCTGTTGGGCTGCAAATATTTCAAGACGAGGAGAGCTTATCATTCGCTGGCCGAGAAAATGGCCCATCAAGAATGAGAAATGGGTTGTACATTTTAAAACACATCAAACCGACAATTAGTTTCAAATATCTTTTTTTTTCATTTCAAGATTTTAAATTACATTAATTTTATGCGTGAGAATTTGTTGGATTTTATATTAATATACATTTATTTTAAAAATCAGTTTGAATGTGAGTCAAATTTCGGATTAAAAACAGTTCAGCCGCATCAAATATGCAAAATTTCGCTTAATTTTTTAACCGTGGCCACAATATGGGCTGTAATGCTAACAAAAAGAATATGGGCTCCAAAAACCTTAAGAATTAGCAAATGGGCTGTAAATTATTAGAAATAATGGTAGATGGGTTGTATGCTGTTTTCCACAGATTTGAGGTTTTCCTAAAAAAGGTTGATGCACAAGCACTCGATCGTCCATCCAACGGCCATCGTGCTTCTTCAATCTCTCGCTTTTCCGCCTACCATTAAAACAAGCCGGCGGATCTGCCTCGCTTCCTCCTCCCTCACGGGCCGGTTGTAAGCAGGCCAGCACAGCCTCACCGCCCCACCGCATCCCATCGCTGCCTAGCCATCCTCTACTCAACCACACCTATTGTTATTCTCCGTGAAGGCAGATTTAACCAAGAAACCTCGTGACAACAGATTCTCCGCTGGGGAAACAACTCACGAAGTTCCTCGCCTCCGTGTCGCCCCTTCCTAGGCTCGCCACGCCACCGCCGCGGTGCTCTCGGCGCGCGTGGGGTCAATGTGGTCAACCATCGACTTCCATCGAAGAGTACCGCGCGCGGAGACGCGACAGCCGGGTCCACGATCCGCAGCAAGGAAGTGCTCCTTATTACACGCAAAATAATTATTCCTCCACCTAACAGCGGGGACCCACCGGACGGGCCACCGATTTTGAAAAATGTTCTCGACCGCACCGACCCACCAGTTACACCTTCGCACGCAAGGAAGCGCGACGGGCAAAAACAAAACGATTCGCCGACCGCCGGGACCCACCAGCTACATCTTCGCACGCAAGGAAGTGCTCGATACCGACCCACCTGGTCAAAGCGCACGAAGCGCTGTTATTCGTCGCGAACGCAGTAATGCATATATATACGGTGGATGTAGAGGCGCCGCACATGTCGTAGTAGAGGCGCCGCACGTAGCATGTACACGCACGCATGTACGCCAGGTGCAAGAAAGAAAATACGGGCAGGTATGTGTACATACGGGCGGGTCTCAACGCCTACTGCCAAGACAATGCATGGCGCAGGGCTCGCTGACATGGCTGGGTCGGAACGGAGAAACAGCGCCGTCTTCGTGGTTCATGGGTAGGCAATGAAACGCGCCGTGTTCATGGGGAGGCAACGGAATGCGCCGTGTTCATCGGGAGGTAACGGAACGCTGGAGCCTACCGGCCGGGTCGGAACGGAATGCGGGTCGTGTTCATCGGGAGGGCTTGGACGGAACAGGACGGAAACAAGGCCTCGGCGCATCAGCAGAACGGAGGAAACGGTTTTGTGTTCGACCGCCACGTCAAACGGGTCCTTGATCGGAGGGGTCCGCTTATCGCTAAAACAGAGGAAACGGACTCCACGGTCAAACGGGGTCCCGCTGATTGGGAGGTGTGCGCATCGCAAAACGGATTTAAACGGACCTCTCCACGGTCAAAACGGGGTCCTGAGATCGAGGGTGTGGCGCATCATTAAACGGACGCAAACGGACTCTCCTACATCAAACGGGGTCCTGTTCATCGGGAGGGTGGTGTGCATCGCAAAACGGACTCCATGGGATACCGCTCATCTCCACCGCCGACCTCCTCCAACCTCCATGGGCTCCTTATTCATCCACCCTCCACGGGCCCCGCTCATCCAGCCTCCACCGCTTACCCACCGCTAATCGCTCAACCACCCTCCACCGCCTACTATTCATCCAGCCCTCCACACCACGGGTCATGTTCATCCACCACCCACGGGCACCCCGCACTGCCTTATCGCTCATCCAGCCTCCACCACACCACATCGGGTCCTGCTTCATCCAGAGGCAACGCCACCGCCACCGCTCATCCAACCCCCCGCAACGCCACTATTCATCCAATCGACCGGGGCTTAGCAAAGCAGAGCGGCGAATCGCCGATCGGGTTCGGGCGACGCCCATCGATCGATCGCCGGGTTCGCAGAACGACAGCTCGCAGCAGTAATCGCCGCACGCTTAGAGCCCAACGCCGCCGGGTTCAGGAGAGCCAACGCCACACACACGCCGCCAGACGCAGTACGAGAAACGCGATCGCTCGCCCCGACCTCCCACCGTGAATCGGGAACTCCCAAATTCTCCTCACTCGCTTCTACCATGGTTTTTTCCATCATGGACGGCCCAAAGAATGTCATGTAGCTGCGCTCCGCCCGCCCAGACTTAAAAAGCCCATTTTTGTCATGATTTTTTGTCATAGAAGTAGGAGGCCACCACATCTATGATGATACCGGTTTTGTCACAATTATCGCCATAGAAGTGTCATATGTATGACAGAAAAAATTGCTCGCCCAAAAATGTCATGGATGTCTTTTTGTAGTGTAGGCATGCTCTGTTATTTCTGTTAAGATAGGAGATCATTGTTATCATGGCTTATGTGATATGGGTGCTAGTGCCAAAGCATACCTATTGACTTATACAAAGAAATTAAGCATGATATTGCACCTGCTGAGTTAGAAGATATTGATGTTACAATTAAACCTGCCAATAGAGGTACTATTTCACCAATGGGAATTGTTAGAGATGTTGAAGTATTAAAGCGGGAAAACTAAATATCTCGCTGATTTTCTTATTCTTGGCTCCTCGTAAGATAGCTTTTGTCCCATTATATTTGGTAGACCCTTCTTGAACAATTGCGTTAATGCTAGGATAGATCATGTAAAAGGATGTTTGTTACTATTGGTTTGGGTGATATGTCTCATGAGTTTAATTTCTAAATTTCAGAGACAACACCGTGAAGAGGAATTACCTAGTGAGGATGAAATAATTGGTCTTGCTTCTATTGTCGCATTCTCCTAGTGATCCTTTAGAACAATATTTGCTAGACCATGAAAATGATATGTTTATGAATGAAAGAAGGGAAATAGATGAAGTATTCTTTAAACAGAACCCATTCTCAAACACAATTTGCCTCGTTGAAACTTAGGATCCTCCTCCACCCAAGGGTGATCCTATGTTTGAGCTTAAACTCATGTCGACACTCTTAAATATGCTTATCTTGATGAGAAGAAGATATATCATGTTATTATTAGTGCTAACCTTTCGTGAGCATGAAGAAGAAAGATTATTGAAAACTTTGAAGAAGCACCATGTTGCTATTGGATATACTCTTGATGATATTAACGGCATTAGTCCCACTCTATGTCAAAGATAAAATAAATTTGGAAGAAGATGCCAAACCAGTTCGTGATCATCAACGATTACGCTGAATCCTAAAAATGAAAGAAGTGGTAAGAAAGTAAATACTAAAGCTCCTTGAGGCAGGTATAATTTATCCCGCTGATCGATAGTCAGGGTAAGTCCTTTCCATTGTGTCCCTAAGAAGGAGGTATTATCCGCTCCTAATGATAAAGATGAATTGATTCCGCAAAGAATTATTACAGGTTATAGGATGGTAATTGATTTCCGCAAATTAAATAAAGCTAATAAAAAGGATCATTACCCCTTACCTTTTATCGATCAAATGCTAGGAATATTGTCTAAACATACACATTTTTGCTTTCTAGATGGTTATTCTGGTTTCTCTCAAATACCCATGTCAGCCAATGATCAATCAAAGACTACTTTTACTTGCCCTTTTGGTACTTCTTCTTATAGACGTATGCCTTTTGGTTTATGTAATGCACCTGCTACCTTTCAAAGATGCATGATGGCTATATTCTCCACTTTTGTGAAAAGATTTGTGAGGTTTTCATGGACTACTTTTCCGCTCTATGGATCCTCTTTTGATGATTGCTTACAACCTTGATCGAAGTTTTGCAGTAGATGTGAAGAAACTAATGAAGGAAATATGCCCTAGAGGCAATAATAAAGTTATTATTCATTTCTTATATCATGATAAATGTTTATTATTCATGCTATAATTGTATTAACTGAAACATAATACATGTGTGAATACATAGACAAACAGAATGTCACTAGTATGCCTCTACTTGACTAGCTCGTTGATCAAAGATGGTTAAGTTTCCTAACCATTGACATGGGTTGTCATTTGATTAACGGTATCACATCATTAGGAGAATGATGTGATTGACTTGACCCATTCTGTTAGCTTAGCACTCGATCGTTTAGTATGTTGCTATTACTTTCTTCATGACTTATACATGTTCCTATGACTATGAGATTATGCAACTCCCGTTTACCGGAGGAACACTTTGTGTGCTACCAAACGTCACAACATAACTGGGTGATTATAAAGGTGCTCTAGAGGTGTCTCCGAAGGTACTTGTTGGGTTGGCGATTTCGAGATTAGGATTTGTCATCCGATTGTCGGAGAGGTATCTCCGGCCCTCTCGATAATGCACATCACTTAAGCCTTGCAAGCATTGCAACCAATGAGTTAGTTATGGGATGATGTATTACGGAACGAGTAAAGAGACTTGCCGTAACTAGATTGAACTAGGTATTGAGATACCGACGATCGAATCTCTAGCAAGTAACATACCGATGACAAAGAGAACAACGATGTTGTTATGCGGTCTGGCCGATAAAGATCTTCAGAGAATATGTGGGAGCCAATATGAGCATCCAGGTTCAGCTTATTGGTTATTGACCGAGACGGTTCTGCCATATCTACATAGTTCTCGAACCCGTAGGGTCCGCACGCTTAACATTTCGGCGATGCTTATATTATGAGTTTATATGTTTTGATGTACCAAGGTTGTTCGAGTCCCTGATGTGATCACCGACATGACGAGAGTCTCCAAATGGTCGAGACATGAAGATTGATATATTGGAAGCCTATGTTTGGATATCGGAAGTGTTCTGGTGAAATCGATTTTACCTAACGCCTGGAGCTTAATGGGCCATAGTGGGCCTTAGTGGAGAAGAGGAGAGGTGCCATATTGGAAGCCTGTGTTTGATATCGGAAGTGTTCTGTGGAATCGATTTTACCGAGTACCGAGGTTACCGAACGCCTTTGGAGCTTAATGGGCCATAGTGGGCCTTAGTGGAGAAGAGAGAGGCGCTGGCAAGGGGCTGCGCCTCCCCCTAGTCCGAATAGGACAGGAGAGGCGCCTTTCCTTTCCTTCCTCTCTCCCTCCTCTTCCCTCCACTCATAGTCCAACAAGGAAGGGAGGAGTCCTACCCCAGAGGAGTAGGACTCCTCCGGCGCCACCTCTTGGCCGGGCCGCACCCCTCCTGTTGTCTTTATATGGGGTAGGGGGCACCCTAGAGACACAACAATTGATCGCTTGATCTTTTAGCCGCAGTGTGCCCTCCACCATAGTCCACCTCGACATCATTGTAGCGTGCTTAGGCAAAGCCCTGCGCCAGAGAACATCATCATCGCCACCACGCCGTCAAAGAAACGAAACTCTCCTCAACACTCGCTGGATCGGAGTTCGAGGGACGCCATCGGGCTGAACGGTGCTGAACTCGAGGTGTCGTATGCTTGGTACTTGATCGGTCGGATCGTGAAGACGACGACTACATCAACCGTGACAGTGCTAACGCCCGCTTCGGTCTATGAGGGTACATGGACAACACTCTCCCTCTTGTTGCTATGCATCACCATGATCTTGCATGCGCGAGGGAATTTTTGAAATTACCACGCTCCCAACAAAGGCATCCGAGCCTGGTTTTATGCGAGATGTCATATGCACGGTAGAACACAAGTGAGTTGTGGGTGATATAAGTCATACCGCTACCAAAGATGTCATACTTTGTTCGGGCGGTATTGTTGGATGAAGCGCCCGACCGATTATTACGCCAGACGCTTACGCTGGACTGGTTCTACCGACGTGTTTTGCACACATGTGGCTGGCGGTGTACGCTTCCAACTTTAGTTGAACTGATATGGCTACGCCCGTCCTTGTGAAGGTTAAAACAGCACCAACTTGACAAACTATCGCTGTGGTTTTGATGCGTAGGTAAGAACGGTTCTTGCTAAGCCCGTAGCAGCCATCGTAAAATTTGCAACAACAAAGTAGAGGACGCCTAACTTGTTTTTGCAGGGCATGTTGTGATGTGATATGGTCAAGACATGATGCTAAATTTTTTTGTATGAGATGATCATGTTTTGTAACCGAAGTTATCGGCAATCGGCAGGAGCCATATGGTTGTCGCTTATTGTATGCAATGCAATCGCCCTGTAATGCTTTACTTTATCACTAAGCTGCAGCGATAGTCGAGAAGCATAACATTGGCGTAGACGACAACGATGTTACGATGGAGATCAAGGTGTCACCGATGACGATGGTGATCATGACGGTGCGTTTTGAGATGGAGGTCACAAGCACAAGATGATGATGGCCATATCATATCACTTATATTGATTGCATGTGATGTTTATCTTTATGCATCTTATCTTGCTTTGATTGACGGTAGCATTATAAGATGATCCTCACTAAATTATCAAAGTATAAGTGTTCTCCCCGAGCATGCATATTGCGAAAGTTCTTCGTACGAGACACCACGTGATGATCGGGTGTGATAGGCTCTATTCAAATACAACGGGTGCAAAATAGTTGCACACGCAGAATACTCAAGTTAAACTTGACGAGCCTAGCATATAAATGATATGGCCTCGAACACGGAGACCGAAAGGTCGAGCGTGAATCATATAGTAGATATGATCAACATAGTGATGTTCACCATTGAAACTACCCCATCTCACGTGATGATCGGACATGGTTTAGTTGATTTGGATCACGTGATCACTTGAGTAATATGATTAAGTAATATGATTAATTGAACTTAAATTTATCATGAACTTAGTACCTGATAGTATCTTGTCTATGTTGACTGTAGATAGATGGCCCATGTTGTTGTTCCGTTGAATTTTAATGCGTTCCTTGAGAAAGCAAAGTTGAAAGATAATGGTAGCAATTACACGGACTGGGTCCGTAACTTGAGGATTATCCTCATTGCTGCATAAAAGAATTACGCCCCGAAGCACCGCTGGGTGCCAGTGCCTGCCGCCGATGCAACCGATGACGTTAAGAACGCTCGCGAGCAAAGTGATGACTACTCGATAGTTCAATGTGCCATGCTTTACGGCTTAGAACGGGACTTCAACGATGTTTGAACGCTATGGAGCATATGAGATGTTCCAGAGTTGAAGATAATATTTCAAGCAAATGCCCGGATTGAGAGATATGAAGTCTCCAATAAGTTCTACAAATGCAAGATGGAGGAGAATAGTTCGCAAGGAGCATATACTCAAAATGTCTGGGTATTAATAATCACTTGATTCAACCGGAGTTAATCTTCCGGATGATAGCATCATTGACAGAATTCTCCAATCACTACCACCAAGATACAAGAGCTTCGTGATGAACTATAACATGCAAGGGATGGATAAGACGATTCCTCGAGCTCTTCGCAATGCTAAAGGTTGCAGAGGTAGAAATCAAGAAGGAGCATCAAGTGTTGATGGTCAATAAGACCACCAGCCAAGAAAAAGGGCAAAGGGAAGAAGAAGGAACTTCAAGAAGAACAGCAAGCAAGTTGTTGCTCAGAGAAAAACCCAAGTCTAGACCTAAGCCCGAGACTGAGTGCTTCTATCGCAAGGCATGGTGTCACCGAAGCGGAACTGCCCCAAGTATTTGGCGGATAAGAAGGATGGCAAGGTGAACAAAGGTATATGTGATATACATGTTATCGATGTGTACCTTACTAATGCTCGCAGAGCACCGGTATTTGATACGGTCTGCTGCTAATATTTGCAACTCAAATAGGGGCTACGGATTGCCAAGATTGGCTAAGGACGAGGTGACGATGCGCGATGGGAAATGGTTCCAAAGTCGATGTGATCGCTGGTCGCATGCTACCTCTACATCTACCTTCGAGATTAGTATTAGACCTAAATAATTGTTATTTGGTGCCAAAGCATGAGCATGAACATTATGTCTGGATCTTGTTTGATGCGTAGATGGTTATTCATTTAAATCGAGAATAATGGTTGTTCTATTTATATCAGAATATCTTTATGGTCATGCACCCTTTAAGAGTGGTCTATTTTTGTTGAATCTCGATAGTAGTGATACATATTCATAATATTGAAGCCAAAAGATGCAGAGTTGATAATGATAGTGCAACTTATTTGTGGCACCGCCATTTAGGTCATATCGGTATAAAGCGATGAAGAAACTCCATACCGATGGACTTTTGAACCACTTGATTATGAATCACTTGGTACTTATGTAACCGGCCTCATGGGCAAGATGACTAAAATGCCTTCTCCTAACTATGGAGAGAGCAACAGATTTATTGGAAATCATACATACGATGTATGTGGTCCGATGAATGTTGAGGCTCGAGGTGATATCGTTATTTTCTCACCTTCACAGATGATTTAAGCAGATATGGGTATATCTACTTAATGAAACATAAGTCTGAAATGTTTGAAAAGTTCAAAGAATTTCAGAGTGAAGTTGAAAATCATCGTAACAAGAAAATAAAGTTTCTACGATCTGATCGTGGAGGAGAATATTTGAGTTATGAGTTTGGTCTTCATTTGAAACAATGCGGAATAGTTTCATTAACTCACGCCACCCGGAACACCACAACAGTAATGGTGTGTCCGAACGTCGTAATCGTATTTTACTAGATATGGTGCGATCTATGATGTCTCTTACGATTTACCGCTATCGCTTTTGGGTTATGCTTTAGAGACGGCCGATTCACGCTAAATAGGGCACCATCGAAACTGCTGAGACGACGCCTTATGAATTGTGGTTTGGCAAGAAACCAAAGTTGTCGCTTTCTTAAAGTTTGGGGTTGTGATGCTTATGTGAAAAGCTTCAACCTGATAAGCTCGAACCCAAATTGGAGAAATGTGTTCATAGGATACCCAAAGGAGATCATGGGTACACCTTCTATCACAGATCCAAGGCAAGACTTTTGTTGTTAAAATCGAATCTTTCTAGAGAAGGAGTTTCTCTCAAAGAAGTGAGTGGGAGGAAAGTAGAACTTGATGAGGTAATCGTACTGCTCCCCTATTGAAAGTAGTTCATCGCAGAAACCGTTTCATGACACCTACACCAATTAGTGAGGAAGTTAATGATGATGATCATGAAACTTCAGATCAAGTTGTTACCGAACCTCGAGGTCAACCAGAGTAAGATCCGCACTGAGTGGTACGTAATTCTGTTCGGAAGTTATGTTACTAGACCATGACGAACCTACTAACTATGAAGAAGCAATGGTAAGCCCAGATTCGCAAAATGGCTTGAGGCCATGAAATCTGAGATGGGATCCATGTATGAGAACAAAGTGTGGACTTTGGTTGACTTGCCGATGATCGGCAAGCAATTGAGAATAAATGGATCTTCAAGAAGAAGACTAACGCGACGGTAATGTTATCGTTTATAAAGCTCGACTTGTTGCGAAAGGTTTTCGACAAGTTCAAGGATTGACTACGATGAGACCTTCTCACCCGTAGCGATACATAAGTCTATATGAATCATGTTAGCAATTGCCGATTTTATGATTATGAAATTTGGCAAATGGATGTCAAAACTGCATTCCTAATGGATTTCGAAGAAGAGTTGTATATGATGCAACCGAAGGTTTTGTCGATCCAAAGGAGCTAACAAAGTGTGCAAGCTCCAAATGATCCATTTATGGACCGGTGCAAGCCTCTCGAGTTAGAATAAACGCTTTGATAGTGTGATCAAAGCATTTGGTTTTATACAGAATTTTGGAGAAGCTCAGTATTTACAAGAAAGTGAGTGAGCTCAGAGCATTTCTCGATATTATATGTGGATGACATATTGCTGATTGGAAATGATATAGAATTTCAGGATAGCATAAAGGGATACTTGAATAAGAAGTTTTTCAATGAAAGACCTCGGTTGTTGCTTATATATTGGGCATCAAGATCTATAGAGATAGATCAAGACGCTTAATTGGACTTTCACAAAGCACATACCTTGACAAAGTTTGAAGAAGAATGGATCAAGCAAAGAAAGGGTTCTTGCCTGTGTTACAAGGTGTGAAGTTGAGTAAGACTCAATGCCCCACCACCGCAGAAGATAGAGAGAAGATGAAAGATGATCCCTATGCTTCAGCCATAGGCTCTATCATGTATGCAATGTTGTGTACCAGACCTGATGTGCCTTGCTATAAGTTTAGCGGGAGGTACCAAAGTAATCCAGAGTGGATCATCGACAAATGTCAAGAACATCCCGAAATACCCGAAAAGGACTAAGCATATGTTTCGCTTATGGAGGTGACAAAGGCTCATCGTCAAATGGTTACGTTGATGCAAGCTTTGACACCGATCCGACGATTCTAAATCGCAAACCGGATATGTGTTTACATTTAATGGTGGAGCTGCATGGTGCAGTTCTAAACAAGCGCCGTGGCGGATCTACGGTGAAGCGGGTACATAGCTGCTTCGAAGCAGCAAATGAAGGAGTCTCGATGAAGGAGTTCATATCCGATCTAGGTGTCATACCTAGTGCATCGGGTCTAATGAAATCTTTTGTGACAATATGCAATTGCTTTGGCGAAGGAATCCAGATTTCACAAGAGAACCAAGCACATCAAGAGACGCTTCAATTCCATCCGGATTTAGTCCAGGTGGGAGACATAGAAATTTGTAAGATACATGCGGATCTGAATGTTGCAGATCCGCTGACTGCCTCTTCCACGAAAGCAAAACATGATCAGCACCAAGGCTCCATGGGTGTTAGAATCATTACTGTGTAATCTAGATTATTGACTTAGTGCAAGTGGATATCAAGGAAATATGCCCTAGAAGCAATAATAAAGTTATTATTTATTTCCTTATATCATGATAAATGTTTATTATTCATGCTAGAATTGTATTAACCGGAAACATAATACATGTGTGAATACATAGACAATCGTAATGTCACTAGTATGCCTCTACTTGACTAGCTCGTTGATCAAAGATGGTTAAGTTTCCTAACCATTGACATGGGTTGTCATTTGATTTACGGGATCACATCATTAGGAGAATGATGTGATTGACTTGACCCATTCCGTTAGCTTAGCACTCGATCGCTTAGTATGTTGCTATTGCTTTTTCATGACTTATACATGTTCCTATGACTATGAGATTATGCAACTCTGCCACGGAGGAACACTTTGTGTGCTACCAAACGTCACAACGAATCGGGTGATTATAAAGGTGTTACAGGTGTCTCCGGGTACTTGTTGGGTTGGCGATTTCGAGATTAGGATTTGTCACTCCGATTGTCTGAGAGGTATCTCCGGCCCTCTCAAGAATGCACATCACTTAAGCCTTGCAAGCATTGCAACTAATGAGTTAGCTGCGGATGATGTATTACAGAACGAGTAAAAAGACTTGCCGGTAACGAGATTGAACTAGTTATTGAGATACTGACGATCGAATCTCGGCAAGTAACATACCGATGACAAAGGAACAACGATTTTGGTATGCGGTCCTGACCGATAAAGATCTTCAGAGAATATGTGGGAGCCAATATGAGCATCCAGGTTCCGCTATTCTTTATTGACCGGAGACGGTGTCTCGCCATGTCTACATAGTTCTCGAACCCGAGGGTCCGCACACTTAACGCTTCGATGATGCTTATATTATGAGTTTATATGTTTTGATGTACCGGTTGTTCGAGTCCCGGATGTGATCAGGACATGACGAGGAGTCTCAAATGGTCGAGACATGAAGATTGATATATTGAAGCCTATGTTTGATATCGGAAGTGTTCCGGGTGAAATTGGGATTTTACCGAGTACCGGAGGTTACCGAACGCCTGGAGCTTAATGGGCCATAGTGGGCCTTAGTGGAGAAGAGGAGAGGCGGTTGTGGCAAGGTCGCCGCCTCCCCCTAGTCCGAATAGGACAAGGAGAGGGAGCCCCCCCACCTTCCTTCCTCTCTCCTCCTCTTCCCCTCCACTCCTAGTCCAACAAGGAAAGGAGGAGTCCTACTCCTGGGTAGGAGTAGGACTCTCCCCGCGCCTCTTGGCGGGTGTGGCTAACCGATTCTCCGTGTTAATCCTGAATGGTTCTTGTGCTTACCAGCCCCAGTGATAATCTGTTAGCTGATAAGGCACTAGCTTGATACAGAAAATCCAAGCAAAAATACATATATGTAGTACAAGACCATTCTCGCCTCGTGAGAACAATCAAAGGGTTTTCTAGCGGTTGATGGCGGAAGGTGTTGTAAACATCGTTGTCTCGACTCCATTTCCCACGAGAACAGTTGATTGGTGTGTAACATCCCAAATTTCCCATTTGGAATGTTTTACAATTATAGCTACATCTATGCATATTGTTTGAATTGAGTGACATTTGAATTATTTCGTAGGCTTTTGAGTTTGTTGAATTTGAAGTCAAATTGGCAGCTTGAATTTATTTCAAAACAATGCCCGACAAATACTTGAGAAAAGTATGAGAGGAGTAAACATGACACTCCAAAATGTCAAGAAAAGTTTTGCCAAAAAGTTTGAATTCAAATTTGATTTTATTAGGATTTCTAGAAGTGTTTTTTCTAGTTTGAGTTTTTCTTGGAAAATGTCCAAGTTGTAGGATAAATTCTCGAGAATTTTGATATATATATATATATATATATATATATATATATATATATATATATATATATATATATATATATATATATGTCCTATATAAAAAATAATATATATTTTTATATATTCTCTCTCTCTAATTCAAAAAAGGAAAAACCTACATGCCAACCAGCTAACCTGCCCACCAAATAACGAGTGCAGCCCATCAATGGGCCAAAGCAGCCCATCAGCACCGAGCCAACCCTGCCTAAGGCCTGCTCAAGCCGACTCCTTTCCCCTTTCGTCGCCCGACCAACCCTCTCCTCCTCTCACCGACGCCACCGCCCCACCCCTCTCTTCCCGCCCACGTCATACTGCCAGAGCGTTGTTTCACGCTCACACATTCGAATTCCACGGATCACGATCCTAGTCCCCCTGCCCCAAGTTGATGCCCTATAAATACCTACGCCTTCCTCCCCGATCCCCTAATACCCTAGCCTAAAACTCCACCGAAGTCGCACACTGCCGAACGACGGCTCAACATGTTCGCATTGCTGTTCGCCACGGTGAGCCACCCCGACCTCCAAGATACTCCACCAACCGCCACTTCACCCCGCACCTCCTCGACATCCTTTTGCTTCTAAGCCTCGGACGCCATCGCTTGAGCTCTTCGCCGCCGCCGGAGCAGGAGCTCACCAGTCTCGCCATCGCCTCCGCCATCCCCGAAGCTTCAACGACTCCACCCCGACCTCCCAAGTTCCAGCCAAGATTCCTCGACGCCTCCGCCATCTTCCCGACCACCGAGCCACCAAGGCTGGCTCACGCCTCGAGCCATTGCCGTCTGTCATTGTCAGCCACCATGCAGATATGTCGCCGAGCCACCACCACCGTCCTGGTCTGAAACCTAGGGCATGATTAGATCTAGCGAAAGGTTAGGTTTATTTTAGATTAGTTCGGTTTACTCCGTTCAGTCATGCGGTTTATTTACACTAGATCGAACTGTCGGTTTATTTTCCGTTAGCCTCGGCATGCATTAATTATATATCGCCTCGACTGCTAGATAGGCCTGCGTTAGCGCTAGTTTTTCTTTTTAGTTATATTTTCAGTTTCAGTTTTTAGCATAGTTCTGTTTTTTGTTTTTGCTATTTCTTTTTAGCTGGTTTATTATTTTAGTTGATTCTTTTTGTTAGTTTGAAATGTGTTGTAGTTTCTGTAGAAGATATTTTTAGCCATGTTTAAATTATTAGAAATAGTTTTATTTTAGTTTTAGATAGATTAGTTTTCCTTCCATAAATTGAGTTAGGATTATTTTTTTAGTGATTCTTTTGCTACAGCTTAGTTTAGTTCATGCCTAGCAAGAGGAACTTGTTTGGGTATTTTAGATTTAATTAAAAAATAGTTTTAGTCGAAATCATGTGTTTTTTGTTTATTTAACTAGCTACTGTTTTCCTATTGTTCTAGTTAGTAAATTATTTTATTTTTACTATGTTATAGTTTATTTTAGATTAGTTTCGTAGCTACAGAGGATTAACTTTTATTTACAGTAGAATAAAATTTTTATTTTATTTTTCCTTGCTAGGATTGTTATAGGCATAATAGGAGTTCTATAATAGCTTTTGATGTGATTCTTTTGCTCCTAGTTTGTATGATGTTTTCCTTCTGTTAGTTAGCAAAACCCATGCTTAGGTTCTGTTAAGAAAAGTTTTAGTTGTGTAAAACTATTTCTTAGTTGTTGCTTGATGGTGAAACCTTGATTTGCTTTCTCCAGTTTTCTTTGGATTTTGGTTTGAGTGCTTGGGTGTTTTACTTCCAACTTGCTGTTATGTTATATTGTGCCATACTTATTTGTGCTATTGTTTGATTCGATAGAATTTGAGTGCTGAAGCTCCCTATTACGAGTCCCTAGCTTTAGAAGACCGCCACCAGCAAGTCATTTGATCATGTTTTTTTACAATACCTATGATTTTATTGCATTAGAATTATACCTCCCACCATGCATGCAGTAGGAGAATTTTAAGTTATGTTCTTGAGTAGTATCATGAGGTAGGATGAACCCAATTCCCCTTGTTACCATTGCTCGGGACGATGTAGTTTATTTTGCTATGCTCGTAGACGGGGTTGGTTGAGTGATTCATAAGGGAGATGCGAGAGTCAAGATGATGACAACCCCATGACTTCAAGCTCAAGATGGAGAACGGTTGACGGGCACCCTGGAGAAACCAGCGGATGGCCGGGATGCATGGAGAAGCGCCATGACATCTTGCGGAAAGCTTCACCCAGCCACGAAGAGACGGATGGATACCCCATTGACCGGAAGCTTACCTGTGCAGCCGCAAGCCATTATGGGCTCGCTTGGCTCGACCTGTAGGCGTGACTGTACGGACGGTGCTACGAGATGTAGAAGAACGGTAGGATTGGATGGGCACCGCAAGGGCCAGTAGGAACTCTTCGAAGACCCCTGTTGGCCTCATTCCGCCTTCAAACACCAGCAGTGGCGAAGACTTAAAGGAGGGAACGATTCTTTATGGTAAAGGCGCAAACCTCTCAGCAGAGTGAAGATCTAATCGATTAGCCGTGTCCCCCTGTTACGACAATTTGAGCCTCTGAACTTGGAGTATTTCGGATATCTCAACACCGAACTTAATAAATTAATTGAGGGGTTATTTAATAATTGGGAATGAGACATTGGTTGGCGGAACCATCTCAATAACTACCAACATTTTGTAGTATTTGCAAACAAGTCCTTGTTGTAGGAAAAACTGGCTTTTTCAAAAACAATGAAACTTAGAGCCCTACACACCCAAATTGCATATAGTGTTAGTAATTTTATTGTTGTTCTCTTTGACTTGCCGCATATTCAAAATGTTGACTTACACGGCTGCAACGCCTTATGTTGCAGAGGAGTTTTCCGATCGTGAGTGAGGCTACGATCCACGCTTGGCGCCTCTATGGAGTCGGATGGACTCTGCTATTCGCCTACGCTCCGCAGCTTTATTTAGTTTGTTTCTCATGAGTTGGTCTTCGCTCAATTTATTATTTGTAATAAAGACTCGATATGAGAATCGTAATAAATTCAGGTGTGATTGAACTTGAATCTTTGCATCAATGTACTGTGTGCCAAAGATGATCTTGGGATGGTACAGCTACACAGTAGACTTGACCGCTGGGTCGGGTCGCTACACCAGGTTAACTCCTATCTTCGCGAGGCTGCTATCACCGCTGCTTAGGTTCCGGGCTGTCAACACGGTCGCTCCTTTCCACAAGTAAGAAATCTGGCCAAGACAATAGCCAGTGTCACATCCCTAGTTCGAATCGACCTATGCTAGCTTCCATGTGAGCATCATGTTTAAATTCAAATGAAATTTGAATTGAGGAGTTTTCAAAAGCCCTCAGAAAACCTCTAAAATAACCAACATTTAAATCTCATCAATGAGTCCAAGAAAATGTTCCTGTTATTCTCGTGAAAAATATTGGCATGAGGTAAAATGCAAACCAATATTTTTGGAGCGATCAAACATTTTTATTTTGGGCCTTTGAATTAATTCAATAACTATTTGCATTGGATATATGTTTTATATATATTTAATATATGTCCAATAATCCTGGGACATTTTATGTGGTTTGGTATACTTTAGTTCTAGCCACATAATTATCTTCAGGATTTATAAAATGGTTTAGTATTTTTACTAAACCAAAACAAAACAAAACAAAATAGAAAAACCGAAATGTAAGAAACAGAGAGAGAAGGAACTTACTCGCGCCACCGCAGCCCATCTGCCCGCCAGCCTACCAGGGCAGGGAGGTCTTCTTCTCCCGCCACCGGATGCATTACAAGTTCACGCGACGCGCACGCCACCACACAGCCACCTCCCGCTTGTCGACACCCTCGGACGCTGCGGATCACTCCGGTTGCCGCCCCGATCCACTGACCGCTTCGCCGCTTCCCCACGGCTATCTCTCTCCGCTCCTTCTCTCTTGCCCGACCGAACGCCTCCGCTGCGCCACACCATAGCCACGCCACCGCCCACCACTCGGCCACGACCAGTCCGTATGACCGCAGCGCCGTTTTCATCACCTACGCAGAGCTGCTTACGCCGGACGCCTCGCATCACCGCTACCTCGCCTTCTTCTACTCGGCACCCGAGATCGCCGCCGACGCATTGGCTCCGCCCAGACCATCCCCGCCTTGTTGTCCGCTTCCATGAGACTCGCCGTGAGCCCCTCTTCTTTTTTCCTCTTCTCTCGCGCTCGTGCTCGCTCCCTAGCTCCATTTCCCACCGCTGTCGAGAGCATCCGCCACCGCCATGGCGTAGCTGTGCCACAGCCGCACAAGCTCACAACGGAGCGCTGCCATCAGGCTCGGGAAGTCCTCAGGAACCTAACGCACACACTCACTGGCCTTGACGCAACCAGAAAGCACTAACCTCGCGAATCACCCGAGCTCGGCCGCCGCGAGCTCGCTCAGCGAACGCCGCCACCCCGCACTCTCCCTGGTCTCCCCAGATAGCGCACGGGCACGGCTACCTTCCGTGCCTCAAGGCCGATCCGCCTCCGACGAGGTCCGAGCGAACTCCGGCCATGTTCGAGGTCACCGCATGGCGACGCCCTGCGATCACGATGGCGATGGCCATCTAGTTAGCGCTTAATCCCATCACTTAATCCTCTGACCCACTTTCTTACATATGGGCCCCACGCCCTAATTAACCCCGGTTCTATTTCCCTGCTTAGTTTAGATTAACCTGGGACCCACGCTCGAAGTTGACTCCAATGACGTGGCTGCTGACCGCCCAATTGCCAAGAAGTCACTAACTAGCCTCTACCATCGACTGTTGGACCCAATCGTCAGTTTGACCTGGAGGCGCTTAGTTGACCTGTTGACATCGTGTGACATCATCCTCGACGCAACATGTATTTTCCGGATTTATTTTAATTCAGAAATTTGTAAAATGTCCTAAACTTCTAAAATCATATAAATTCAACCGTAACTCCAAATTAAATAAGTTATATATGAAAATGATCAGAAAAATCCAATCTATCCATCTCTACCATTTTCATGCATGTTGAACAACTTAAAGTTGCTGTTTAGGACATTTCAATTAAATGGCATTTGAATTTCACATATGGAGTTTGAATTTGAACCCTGGTTCAAACCAACTTCATTTAATATGGTTGTTAGTTGCACTAGCTCAATCAACAGCATATTGCCATGACATTATCATGCATCATATTTGTGCATTGCATTGATTGCGCTTTTCTTTGTTTGCCTTGCTTGTCCCTCTCAAGAAGACGGTACCGACGACGGATCGATGACACCGGCGAAGAACTATATTATCTTCGGCGCTGTGCAAGCAAAACCCTTGTTCACTCCGATAAAATCCCACTCTCTCGCCCGCTCTTATCGCATTAGGACAACATCGATTCAACTGCTACATGCGGCGGTAGTCGAACCCCTTATCCGCCGCATGACCTGTCACACAAGAGAATAGATGAAACCCACTAGCATGAGTAGGAGTTGTTTGAGCCTTGATGTGCCTACCATTCATGCTTGTTTGTCATGCCTGCCATCGCTTAGAGTTGAGACGGTCTGATTCATCGGGAATGAATTGAAATTGTTATGAACATGTCCTATTGTGTGTGAGCTAAGTGTGTGAACACGATTTGGTAAAGGTAGCGGTGAGAGGCCATGTAGGAGTTCATGGTGGGTTGTCTCATTGCAGCCGCCCTCGTGAACTGAGTTCGTGTTTTGTCATCCATGAAACAGTTATTACCACGCATTAGGCCCGAAACCAATGGACCTCTCGGCTTCTAACCACCCTTGTTCTCTGCCCAGAGTTGCAACTAGTTTCGTGTTTGTAGGATATGTGTTGGAGGCCGTAGTAGCGCCTGACCCTAGGGGTGGGTTATGATGCGGTAGATACACTGTGGCCGGCAAAATTAATGCCTGCTTGGTATCTCGGGAACCCTCACACATCGTTCGGGGTCATAGTGGAAACCTCGTCGGACTCATGGATGGAACCCAATAGGCGATAAACCTGAATAGAGACTTGAGTGTTTAGGTAGGCTGTGGCCGACACCCAATGGGCTTCCGCTGAAGGTTGCCGAGTACATGTCGGTAAACGCGGTAAGTGGTGAGAGCGCAGGTGAAGAAGTACACCCCCGCAGGTTAATATGATCTATTCAATGGTCGTGTCCGCGGAGAGGGACTTCGGCTGCCTATATCAGTTCATAGACAAGTGAAAGTGGATACTCTAAATGCGCAAGATAAGCGTGAGTGCTATGGATGGCGCTCTCGAGGGAGACGGGAGCGGGTTCATAGTGGTGTATTGATATGGTGAATATGTGGACTCGTAAAGCGCCACCTCAAAAGGGTTACTTGCAATGTAGTTCAGATAGCCACCGGTCAAAGTGGTTTGTCGCAACAAACTCCACCACCCCCTTTGTTGATAATGTTGTATGTGTAGTTAGTTCCGATGTAAGTCTTGCTGAGTACATTTGTACTCACGCTTGCCTATTTTATGTTTTGCAGAGAGAGACTTCAGTCTCATAGTAGTTCCGCCGTGGACTTCAACGCTTAGCTTGTTACCTCAGCCACGATCTTGTGCCCTCGCAGATCTCTGGTAGATAGTCGCTTCTCAAATTTTTTCATTTGTAGATGTCCAGACGCATATGTTAAGCTTCCGCTTGTGCTTGTTGCTTGTATGTTTCAATGTTGGGTCATGAGACCCATGTTTGTAATATCTCGCCTCCTTGAGCCTAATGAATAAATATTTGAGTCGAGAGTTATGTTGTGATGCTATGTTGTATTTACACATATTGAGCATATGTGTGTATGTTTGAAATGCTTGGTATGTGGGATCCGGCTAATCTAGTTGTTTATCCTTGGCAGCCTCTCATATGGGGAAATGTAGTCTAGTGCGAGTTTATAGTAGTCCGCTACAGCCCGGTTCACCGAGTCCTGCTAGCCCAGCACTACATGCTTTTGACACTTGACCGGCGGGCATGTGTTTCACTGCTCCTATGTCTCCGTCTCCTCAGTGGAAATGTCACGTGGTGATATCCGAGTCCCGCTTAGCTCAAGCATGCCCGGTTACCGGAGTCCTCATAGCCCAAAGGTACAGCCCGGATTCATACGCTGATGACCGATATGCTCGATGTCATTCATGTATGCCCGGCCCCATGGGTTAGTGCCATTTAGTTCACGACAACCATGTCGGCCCGGTTCTCTCATCATATGGATGCTAGCTACACTATCATATACGTGAGCCAAAAGGCTAAACGGTCCCGGCCATGGTAAGGCGACACCCGTGGGGATACCGTGCGGGAGGCCGCAAAGTGATATGAGGTGTTACTGCCAGATCGATGTGACTTGGAATCGGGTCCCGACAGCGTTGGTATCGAGCCCCACGCTCATCGAGGATTACCAAGCCAAACTGGTCAAGGTGTGTCTAGAAATGCTTTAGTTATGTAAGGGAATTGATTGTGAAGGAACGAAGGCTCTTTTTACTCCTTATACCTCATGGCCTTCTCCCGATCTCGAATCATCCTCTTCTTCTACGGGTTTAAGAACTAGGCTTCTCATCTATCTATCAGATGATGTGTTACTAATCCATAGACCTTTAAGATTGTTGGTTTTAAGCCCCCGCTCAGTTCCTACTATTTCAGATGTTAACTTTTGATCTCGAATCTTGTTATGATGTTGTAGAGTGGTTATGCCACCATTTTGCATGATGTCTCAAATCATTTTGAGCATTTATGTTCAAGCTATGTCTGTCCGAGTCATCCCAGGTCTCTAAATAGTCTGATGCATTTGCAAAATTCTTTCTTCCGCTCCCGATGTCCTTTGGCCTAATAAGCACATTAATCATGTCAAATGAGGTACTCCATTGCCTCGACATATATGTTGAGTTATTATTATGACCCTAGGTGTTTAGGAAGTCACCTAGTAATCCAGCCATGCTTTGTGTTTCCAAAGGTGATGATTCGCCGCCATTTCTTGAAAGCATCCCGTGATGTTATTAATTAGCAAAGGCATTCTATTCCCGGTTTCTGAACCCTAGATTCAACCTCTATTTCATGTTGTTAGTATTTGCTAGTTACTTTAGGATATTAGTAACTTTATGATAGTCCTCGAGGTCTGTGGTATCTCATTCTTCCACATACCATGAACCATCCTATGGCAGAGTTTCTTTGAACCAAAAGGTCACAACAAGAGTGCTTTCACTTAGTTCCCCATTCTATATTGTGACTCTGCTTCTACCTTCTCCGCATGGGTTATCCTCGAAGAAATGTTGAACTTGCCCGACATACTAATCCATGCCCACAAATCAAAAAGTTATATGTTCTTTGAGTTGCTTCTTTAGTTGTATCCCCACCATCCTCTATCGCTTGATAACCAAGAGTATGTGTGCGCTTGTGTTCATCGATGCTCATATTCTTGTGGTCCGCCAAGCCATTCTATTCCGAATGACTAGGAGAAACAAACTCCAAGACTTCATCCATTTCTAGGATTGGGTCAAAGTAGTTGTAATGCAGATCAAATGCAATCAAGCTTTTGATTTTGTTCTATCCCGAAGTATTACCCACTTTATGTCGTGAACGCCATGAGAATTGCACCTTCTTATGAATTCTTGATGTAGTGATATTTCGCTATCATTATTCATTCCTCGGTCCCGTTGTTGTAACCGGAATGCCGGCAAGTGAATTGTGGTGTGAAATCGATAATTCTCGCAACCCTCATTGCTTGGTAGTAAATGGATAATATTCTCA
>JAHIAM010000041.1:0-32270 GCA_021605205.1 Aegilops longissima | reverse complement strand
GAGGGTATCGATTTGGGTGCCTAGGTTGGAGAAGATGGAGCAGTGAGGGGCGAGGAATCCGCCCAATGGGAGGATGGGACCCAAGGGCCAAAAGCTGGTGAATGGGGCATGGGGAACGGAACCCGGAGGGGGGTGTGTTTCGGGCAAATTAATTAAACCCACCCAAGCCCTTATTGGCGAATGAAGGATGCTCAAAGGGAAGATCAAGTTCAAAGAAAACGCGGCCCGACAAAAGCCCTCGGGAACCTGAATAGGAGGGCGGTAGGGCATGGGGCAATTCCGGGAAAATAGGGTTCCCGACGATGACCCGCTTTGAAGCCGTAAGAAAAGATGGATGGGAAGCAATCTTGTGGGGTTGGCATCGAAATGGATGTGATGAAAAAACCATGAGTGTACTAGTAGCGAAGAGATGCAGCTGGTAGCATGAAGATCATCCCGGGGATCTCGGGCCAAGGGAGAAGCGCGGGCTTCCACGGGGTTACCGGTGGTGCGAAACCCCGTCGAAATTTGCACGGAGCCTCTCTGGTAAATTCGCACCCCTGGTGGTTGAAATTCTGCAAAGCCCCTCCTCCCCATGGATGATATAAAGGAGATGAAAGAATGTCATCTGTATTATCCATGAGAAGGTAATGGGTGCTTTCCATGTTTTTGGAGCACTCCACCACAACAACCCCATTCAAGATGGCTATGCTGTGTCCGGTGGAGGACATAGTCCAAGGGTTTGAGGACCGGAGATTGACATTGCTACACCCAAAGGGAAAAAGACTTGGAGATGTCAAGCGCCATTTCATTCTATGGCAAACCATCTCTCTGAGGGGGGAAACGGCCACCACAGGTTACACACGACAAACTGAAAAATAGTAATAATTGAATTTATAAAAAAACAAATATGCTGTAATAAAAAAATAAAAAAAATGCAAAGTACCTACGCCGACGGCACGACCGTCGGCATATCTCATACCTTATCCACTCGGCTCTGTCGCTGGTAGGTGGGGACCAAGCCTATGCCGACGGCTAGGCCATCGGCTTAGGTCCAACATTATCCAGTTGTTGCACGCCCTCCTCTCCTCCACTCACTGCACGTCTCATCTCCTCCACTCGTTTCTCTCCCCCAACCGCCGCCGCCACCCTCTCCCCGTGCCGCGCCGCCGACGTCCCCGCCCTGACCCACGCCACGCCATCCTCCCGAACCGCGCCGCTGCTCGCCCGCCTAATCCTCCCCGCCTGCGCCGCCCGACATCCTCCCCGCCCCACGCCCCCGCCCCCTCCCCGCCTGTGTTGCCCGACGTCCTCCGTGTTCTGCGCTGCCCCGTCTGCGCCTCGCCTGACGCCCTCGCTCGCTCACCGCTTCTGGTCCGCACTCGCCTTTATGTCGCCATTCTGGCCAAGACCGCCCGCAAGGCTCGATCAAGCTGGTCCGGCGCTTCTTCCCGCCGGTTGGAGCAACTGCCCTCCCTGTTCTGCAGCTCATCACCGCCTCAACCGCCGCCATCCTCCTCCGACCGCCAGCCGCCCTCTACGTGAGTTTTTGCTTTTTTTAGTGTTTTGGTACTGTTTTTAGGTCTAAAAATGCATAGATGATGGAATGTATGTCATATTTGTTAGATGTAGTTAGTCTGCAAAATATTGATCAATGGATGTTATTAGCAATATGAGTTTTTTTAAGTTGAAGTGTGAATTTTGTTATGTGATGTGTGATTATATACTTTTTGCACGGTGGTATTTTGATCATGATGGTTGCTACAAATCAATGATGAAATATTTATTGACACTTAATGGTCTTGCTAGAGAATACTTATTTGAGAAAAATGGTGATGTTCATAACTTGTTCATATGGATTTCTTTTAGATGATGATGACTGTTAGATGAGGAGAGATAATGATGATTTTTTATGCTTCGACGATTTTGACATGATGATGATGACCGATGATAGATGATTGTTAGATGATGATGTGGATGATAGATGATGATATTTTTTTATGCTTCGGTGATTTTTGAGATGATGATGATGATGATTGTGATGTTCTAAATTTTTTGTCGCGATGGATTTTGCAGGCTTTGTGGTGTCGCATTTCATCAGAGTGATCGTTGTATGACGTGTTGGTCCCCCTGAGCATCCCTCTGCTGTTCGACTACTTCCTCTACAGCCGAGGGTGAGCTACAAGTCCATCTCCTCCATTTTTTTAATATCACTAGATTTCATTCTCAAGTCAATCTGGCGCGAACTTTAGGCGTCTCCGTCTGAAGAGTTGCATCGATAAATATGCATTAAATTGCATATTTATCACCGCAGCTCTTTCGGATTGTCCAGCATTTTCCATGGACAGCCCGAGGATGTGTAGATTGGGTATGTTCTCCATGTTCTACCCCGTTCCAAGACAGGATTTCGGGCGCCCCCATTGTTCTCCGGAGCACATTCTCTCGCTATTTTCCGAGACGTATCCGAGAACAGCGGGAGGTGCTACCAAATTTTGTCTCGAACGCGTAGAATGTAGAACGACTCAATCTACACATCCTCGGTGGGATTAGGACCCATCTTTACCTATTAGAGATGTAGGTGAATTCAACGCGGTAGAAACTGAAAATTTGATGTGATTAATTTAAGTGAATCCTTAATTATGTTGTGTGGTTTGCAAAAATGCAGAGGATGGCAGATAATCAGTGGATGTACAGTGGTTTTATCCGTCAGAATCGAGTAACATCAGAGTGGATCACGAAAATCGATGTGTATTTAAAGGAGATATTCCGTCGTCCAATGAGAATTATCCCACCATGCCCCTGTGCGAGATGTGCCAGACGTCACCATGGAAATCAGACGGACATGAGTGAGCACCTTCGCACGCACGGATATATGCCAAACGTTGACATGCCGCCGATAAACATAGCCGAGCAGGACCGTGGTAGAGAGGAGGTGATGCGACAACGCATCGATGGATATGAGGACGACGGGGTCAGGGACATGCTAGATGATGTCATTGTTGCAGAGACGGCAAATGCAACACCTTCAAACAATGAACCCGAGGATCCGGAGGCAACCGCAAAGGCCTTCTTGGAGGTCTTGGCCTCGTCGAAGAAACCTCTTTATGCGGGTGCGAAAATATCTCAGCTGGATGCCATCTCGCAACTGATTGCAGTCAAGGCTGAGTACGGCTGTAGCCAGAAATGCTTCGAAGCATTCCTGGGAGTATGGGCTAACAGCCTCCCTGAGGGTCATGAACTGCCGAAAAGCATGTACGATACAAAGAAAATAATGAAGGCACTCTCTATGGATTATGAGAAAAGGATGGTGAGAAAAAGCAGCTAACCATCCCCGTTAAGGTTCTTCGGTATCTTTATTTTACAAAAAGACTGCAGCGTCTTTTCATCATGAAGGAGTCTGCTAAAATGATGAAGTGGCACAAGGAAGATATAAGGTACAATCCAGAAAAAAATCGTACATCCATCGGGAGGGGAAGCATGGAAGTCGTTCGATGAAGAATACCTCGAGGAAGCAGCCGAGGCTGGGAATGTCGAATAGCCATATCAGTGATGGGTTGAATCCATATGGTATGTCCTCCAATCCATACAGCTTGTTGGCATGTGTTTGTAATTCCATTAATCTTCTTCCCCGTGCCCTAATGCAACGGAAGACCATGTTCTTATCGCCAGATTCCCGGGCCTGAATACCCGGGAAGCAATTGGGTGTGTTTATGCAGCTGGTGGATGCTTTGCACCATTCTTGGTACTTTCCGAGGTTGACATACGACCGGATCTGCAGAGAAATTTTTGATGAAAGTTTGCTGCACTATTGCATGCATGACTTTCCGGCTATGCTCTATTCTCATGGATGGTGTACAAGTGGGAAGATGCCATGCCCAAGCAGTATGCAGGCTCGCAAATGATTTGGCTGAGTAAGGGTGGCAAGTATGTAGCCTTTGACCTGCATCGACAGCTTCCTCCTCCGCACCATCCGCATAGGAAGACAAGAAGAACTTCACGAAGGCCGAAGTTGTTCATGAAGTAACCGAGATTCCAACATTTTCGGGGCAGATGTTCTTGCTCAGCTAAAAGCTCTCAAGCCTAAAGTCAAAGGCAAAGGCAAAGGCAAAGCCAAAGGCTTCAAGGATATGGTGAGACGCACAACCGACTCACATTACCCCCTTCTCGCAGCTTCCCTATTTCAAGGACCTCAAACTTCCTTACAATATTGATGTGATGCACACCGAAAAGAAGGTGGCAGAGTCCCTTTTCCACACGATCCTGAACATTCCTGATAAGACGAAGGATAACGTTAAAGCTAGAGCCGATCAACAGAGAATTTGTGATAGACCACGCCTGAACATGAAGCCTCCCACAGGCGGTCGAAAAAACTGGTTCAAGCCAGATGCTGACTTTGTCCTTAAACCGCCAGAAAAAAAAGAAGTACTTATCTGGCTGAAACAAATTTTGAAGTTCACCGATGGTTATGCATCGAATATAAGTAAGGAGTCAATATTTCAACGGAAAAGTGACCGCCTGAGGAGTCATGACTACCATGTATGGATTGAGCGGATAATGCCGTGATGGTTCGAGGCTATGTCCCCGAGCATGTCTCGGCGAAAGTGCTTGCCGAGCTTAGCCATTTTTCCGCACGCCTGTGCTAAAGAAGTAAGTAAAGAGGTGATAAAAAATTGCATAATAAGGTACCAGAGTTGATAGTCAAGCTAGAGAAGATCTTTCCGCCAGTGCTTTTTATCCGGCGACACATCTCATTCTGCACCTCGCGAACGAGGTATTGTTGGGGGGCATGCAGAATCGCTGGCAGTACGGCCCTGAGAGGCAGAACAAGCATCTTATCGACAGAAATGTGGAAAGAAAGCTAAGATTGAAGCTTCCATGGCTGAGGCAGTTATCTTGGAGGAGGTGTCGCACTCGTGACATCATACTATCCGCACTAATGCCCCCATCTACATAACAAGGTGCCTCGATACAATATAGAAGAGCCCAAGTATCAACCCAGGCTCGATCTATTCAACGCGCAAGGTGGGAGGGCTGGGGCCCCGAAATCTTATAACATGCCACGACAAGAGTGGGAAGACCTCATGTTCTATATCTTGCACAACATCGAGGAAGTTGAGGAAGTGTGGATGAGGTAATACCACTACATCATTCCTTTATGTCTTCCACATCATCATGTTCCATGTTCACTTAGTCCCGGTCTAACACCGCTTTTCTTTTTTTAGTGATTTCGTTCAAGAGGAATGGACGGGAGTGAATCCTCCTACTGAGGCGGAGGCACTTACTCTTCTCCGTCATGGAAACCCTGGACATAAAAATTTTGTTGCTTGGTTCATGGATAAAGTAATTTTCCACACTCCCCTATTAAATACCTAGTTCAACATTTATTAGTTAACCGAACTAATGCACGCAATAATTTCCATTATACTTGTAGGAAAAGATCCAACATTTCCATGGATGATGAATTGAGATGGGTTTCTATGGGTTTTGACCCTGCCGCCATGACATGTAAAAAGTATGATGAATGGGTATCGCCCATACAGAGGAGCACCAAAACAGCCGCCCGATCCCAAAACTATAAATACCGGAGTGTACACCCCGGTCAAAATTAAGTAGACTACTACGGAAGGGTACAAAATATATACAAGGTTAAATTTTGCTGTGGGCGTGAGACCCTAAGTCTGCCTCGTGTTCAAATGCCGATGGTTCGATCCGTGGAGGGGTAAAACATACGCCTTCCATTGGTTTGGTCGGTTAAACCATCAACTATCTATGCCGGAGCCGATCTCTTCATTGCGCTACCCAAGCTACACAAGTATATTATCCGCCTTACCCATGCCGTAGAGAGTATCTAAAGGGTTGGGAAGTTGTGTTCAAGGTGTCACCACATGGTAAGCTACCAGACCCGAATGAAGACGATTACTACAACATTAACCCCATGACATACGAGGGAGTGTTCTATCAAGAGCAACCTGATGATGATGATGTGGTTAGAAACGATGACGCTAGACCATTGGGTGATGATGATGTGGATCCAAACATCGATTTATGCACGGAATGATGGTGAGACCATTGTCAATGAAAATGACATACTCGCTAGAAAAGTTAAACGAAGACACCGACGACGAGGAAGAGCCTCCACCTCCGCCGGACAACAAAGATGATATGATTGATAGTGATGATGAGACGGACCGAGAAATAGGTAACAACAGTGATGATTCATATGGGTTCTAGCAGATGTAATGCTTCAAGTCTTTTTTTCTATAGTTTAGGAATATGCCTTTATGCATTTTTATTAATGTGTTTATTATCATGCATTTTCCTTCATTTCATTAATTTACTAATTGCTTATTCTCTTTTCAATGCAGGTTCGTGGAACATGGGCAAGGGAAGGCCGACGGCGTGGGTTTCCCACGCAAGGTCGCCGGCCTGCCTAGTCGGAGTGGTCGAGCACGTAATCCCCCGGCTACTTGACGATGACTCTCACAGGAGGTCGAGGGAGAGGTGCCCTAGAGGAGGAGGGGCGGGGAGAGCCTCTAGAGGGCGAGGTGGTGGGGGAGAGCCACTACAGGGGGTCGCGGTCAGAAAGAGCGCACCCTCACCAACATAGGGGTGTTGTTTTCG
The DNA here is from genome assembly GCA_021605205.1 of Aegilops longissima. Classification (NCBI taxonomy): domain Eukaryota; kingdom Viridiplantae; phylum Streptophyta; class Magnoliopsida; order Poales; family Poaceae; genus Aegilops; species Aegilops longissima. The sequence continues at coordinate 25,670 of JAHIAM010000041.1, read as the reverse complement.
AGGCCCTCCTCTAGTGAGGTACACTCTGGGGAGGAGGAGGAGGAGGAGGAGGTGTAGGAGGAGGCAGGCGAGGAGGAGGAGGAGGAGGAGGAGGAGGAGGAGGAGGTTGGGGAGGGGAGGCAAAGCAGGAGGAGGGTGGTGGCGGAAGGGGTTGACAACAAGGGGTGGCTGCGTGGTAACGCAAAGCTACGAAAAGCAGGTTCCTGCCATCGAGGAGCAAAAGTGGCTCATTGAGCCCACGGAAAAGAGTAAGTGCTACTTTGTAATAATTTCATTATTTTGCTTGTCACATGCTTATTCCGTTGTTCTTTATTTTGCTTGTCACATGCTAATAGTTCATTCTTTGCAGCAATTGGATATATTCTAAAGGGGTCCAGATTCCAACGGCCTCATCACCGCCTTTGCTGAAGTTATATCGCCGGGTTGTACCGTCCGGATCTAGTCAGCAGCTGGACCGCGGGTTTTGGCCACGAGCTGGGACCATTGGGAAGCGGCCTCCACGCTGACCATGAGACCCATTCCAAGACCGTGATCACTACTTTCTGGTGAGTTCTTCGTAAGCACAAGTCCATTCTAGTTTCATGACTGATTTAACTCATGGCTTCTTCCATTCTTGTTTCATGCATGATTGTAGAAATTCTATCGAAGTTCTTCCGAGCATGTGGCTAGAGCGACTACATCGTGGTGCGCCAATGCAAGAAGAAGGCCCGCCAGATGCAAGACGAGGTGCGCTTATGTGGCTATCTCGACATACTACCACGACGTTCTTGGTTTGAAGATGACCAAGGAAGAAGCACGGACGATGGGCATTACCTTGGAGAGGCCCGAGTTCTTGGCGGTAAGTATAAAAGATTTTTTATTATGCTTTCATATATTGTGCTTTCATTATGCTTTCATTACCATGTGGTACATTTCACCGTTTCATGTTGACATGCCATTATGCTTTTATTATGTAGGTGTGTCCAAATTGGTGTTATGGAAAAGAAGAGTCCTGGGCGGCATTGGTGGATCTTTGGTGTGATGAGGCTGGAGTCTGGGCGGCTACGAGAATCAAAAATAAGGCTAACCGAGGGACGGAGGGAGTACATGCTCAGGGAAACCGAAACCACTATCTCCACAAGGCAGTTAATGTATGACTAACCCCATTAAACATTCTTCTTCTTCTATTTACCATCACTTTCTTATGTATGACTAACCTCTGTTTGGTGGTGCAGGAGGAGAAACTGAAGTGGCCACTCTCAGACATGCAGGCGTGGGAGATCGCCCATACGCGGAAGGACTCCAAGCCTGGCGAGCCCAAGTACTACGGGCAAGAAGACCGCCGAGGAAGGAGGCCTACTCAGCAGCAGATCTGGTTACATCCTCGACACACCGACCCCATTGCGGCGGATCTGGACGAGAGGGCGGTGGTGAGCATGGGGCCCAAGGAGCACGGTCGGAGGCGGTTCTCGATCTTGTGATCACTCCTACTATCTCCTACACACAGCTCTGCCGGATCGACCCGAGCCTCGAGCCAACAAGACGAGCCAGCCAAAGGACCAAGGCATATCCCTCTTCAGAGCAGCAATCTATAAGTATTTTCCTCTTATCTTCATTGCTCACTTTATTTTCCGTGATCTAGTAGTTTTATGAGTTCCATCATGTCATACCGTAGGGCCTACCTGGAGTACACACGCGAGGAGACCATGGCGGCATAGAGGCTTCATGAACACCAAGTGCAGAGGGATCGCCACCGAGCAAGCTTTTCAGAAATGGCGGCCGGCAGTGTCCTCGCCAGCCAACACAATGCCCTCCAAAGACAACCAAGGCTGCTGACCTTGAGGAGTTTGTGGCACGTAACGCTGCCCCTCGCCGTTAGTTCATCCCCAATCTATTCAGCCAAAGCATGTCATGCCTTTCAACCCACCATATATCCCGTTAATATGTCTTTTCAACATCCGTGGAACAGGTGGATCTACTGTTGCGGTGGTCTTCGCAGCACTGAGACACGAGTTCGACCACTCCGATCCACGGAGGCGGAGGCGAGGTGGAGGCGGTCTTGGCGGTAGCGCTGCTTGAAGCATCGACGACTGGCTTCGGCGCTTGGCGGTGACGACCTCCGCAGTGTTTCGACGCCCCGGGCGCTTAAGCCTTTGGGTCATATTGTATGTTCTCGATGCTGTGATACTTATATGCTTGTGATGTTTCTTATCTTATTGTTGTTTGTGAGATTCTTATATGCTTGGTGGTGATGATACTTATATGTTTATGCTTTATGATGCTTTTATGATGTGTGATGATGAATTTGTTGTGTGATGTCGCCTCATCATACGTGATGTTGCTTCTTATATATGCTGCTTCTATATATGATGTGTATATTCAAATGAATTGAGCCAAAAGAAACAGAAAAAGAAAAAAACTGGACAGTAAACTATGCCGATGGCCTGCCGCCGGCATAGGCTCGGCGTGAGCTCCCAAAGGTCGACACGCGGTGGTCTATGCCGACAGCCCGCCGTCGGCTTAGTTTGAAACTATGCCGACGGCCCAGCCATCGGCATATACCGCTTCAGAGCAACGACTTTCGCCATGTGGCATTTCTATGCCGACGCCTCGCCGCCGGCATAGTTCCAAATTGCCGACGGCCCCGCCGCCGGCATAGATGCGCCACGGGGCAGAAGCCGCTGGTCGCGACTTGACGGCAGCCGCCGTTAGGCGATGACGCTAGCGACGGCCGTGGCCGCCGACATAGATGTACCGCCACCGCCGGAAGGGTCTATGCCGACGGCCTTTCTATGCCGACGGTCATCCCGGCTACGCAGACGGATATGTTGCCGACGGCCCTATGTCGACGGGGCCGCCGGCATAGGCCTGTCCCGACGGGTTAGTCAGTATATGCCGACGCCCCGGCCGCCGGCATAGGGTGCGATTACGGTAGTGGTTAGAATCAGATCGACATCCGCCATTGTTTCTAAAGCTTCGATCAAGTTGAGGAACTATGAGCAGAGAGATGGCCCCACCCTATACAATTAGAGTTTGTCCCAGGTCACTCATATCCTTACACCGCAGGAAGTAATCCATTATATATCCTCAAATATGTGATGCCTTCCACCTCCTATTATAATTACAGAAGATGCCCATCCATCAACACCGCTGGGAACCAGGAGAAACACTGTGGTGGTCTCAGATCTCCTCCAAAGAAGCAGCACACAATCCCTGCATCGTTGTTCGACATGTTAGTTTGATTCCGCTCCCTTCATACTTTGTATCTCTGCATCTTTCAAGTTCTGACCACGCATCAATCTAGCGCCTTCAGTTCATGAATTTATCCCACGATGGTTGATGCAATGGAGGAGGTGTAACCACGATCGCTTGATGTATTGGGTGCCTGCTACCGTGGGTGATGTTGCTAAGGAAAAAACCGCAGAAGACTAGCCGCGAAGGTATTCGCCTTCTTCCCACCATTCAGTTATGTTGCCCGTTACGCTTACTGCCATCAATGGGAAAGAAGGTATGTGTGCTTAAATTATCTGCCTGATAATATATTTACACATATAATTATCCTATAATACCGTGTTCAAATCGATCATGTTTTGCTCGCCACGTCCAGATTTTAGTTCTTCCATTGATGTTTCGTCTTCAGTAGAAACTAGTCCTATTGCACATTGTGGTCAATGAGGATTAGGTGGTACTGATAATGTTTACTGTGTTACTCTATGATTTGTTCCATTTTCTCAACTTTTATGTAACATACTTGTATCATGCTTTTAGAATAGAGCTGGTAGAGGATAATACACCAATATTTTATGTTCTTTCCTGCAGGAGCTTATGTATATATGTGATTGAGCGTCGAATCTATGTAGAGAAGTCACTTGATGAGTTATACTAGGAACCTTTTAGGATATTAGTATATTTTCAGTTATGCTCTCATATGGGATATCCACAATTTTTTTCAGATCTATTTACTTCTGTATTTAGTGATGCTTCTCATTGTTCTTTGCTCTCGTGAAACACCTATGGGCGAGGCAATATATTTTCCCGTTTATATATCGGCATTCCTTTTTAAAAAAAATTGGCATTGAGGGTCTATTATACATGTTTCGTCTACACCCTGCTGTGTGCTTAATTTCCTTTCTTATATATGAACAAATGGCAAGACATACAAAGCACGGTTCATCGCATCTGAACGGCAGTTTCTATACATTATACCTTTATCCATCTCACAGATCTACCCTTCTATCTACATGAAAATATATCCTTTTTTACTCATAAGGAAATCTATCTACATGTAATCTATGGATTATTTTTGTTTCAAATGGAGTACTCTATATAATTTTATTATTTATACAAAACTGTGTATTCGTTAAATGTGCCCTTTTCTAGAGAGAGTGAAAACTGGCGAAGCAGATTATATTGGTAGACCAATAAAATAGCTATGTAGTGGTAGTTGCCCAGCAATGTTTATATCCCTAATTAGGCTCAATTTTCAGGCTGTACTCAGATTGTTTTCCTCATAGGCAGAATTAATTGCTGAGCTAAGTTAATTACTTTATGTTTCAGAACAAATTGATCTAAAATTTGTAGATCGATTGGTGATATTAGAGAAAAGTCCCACGCCTAACTTTTAGTAAAAAGTTTTCAGAGATTCTTATATTACTCGCTGGGACAGAAGTGAACAAGTGCCATGCATGGTGAACTATCCCTGGCTTTAAGAGATGTGCATATGATGACAAGGTTGCATTTGGCTGGAGCAAGCGTCTCTTCAAATTATCTGAATTATTTTACTTTTTTCTATGCGGTTTCTATTATGGAATTCTCTTAATTCTCTACCCATTTTTCGCTGCAGTTTCAGTCCTTCTCTAGCTTATAGTGAGTATTTTGTTTTTCAACACCCTATGATTATTCGCTTCAGTTAGCTGGACGAATGTGCTTCTGTTATAGGAATTGTGTAAGTGCATCTAGTGCCACCCCTAGTTTAGTTTTGGAGTATTGACGACAAATGTGGTTGAGGGACTAATGTGTTTGTGAGAATTGCAGATAACACAGCAGTAGTCCCTCCTTGATTCGGTTTACCTACCGAGATGACCCCTAAAATGTATGAAGACATTGAAGACAATGGCGTACGTGAAGATATCCACATTGAAGACTATGACAGAAGAAGACATTGAGTGAAGACTATGGAGCACTAAGACTTAGCTGTTTCGTTGTTTCTTTTCTTCTTTGTTGAGTCATATGAACCACCGCGACCGTTAAGGGGTCCAAGTGATCAAAGTCGAATGATCAAGTGATGCTCAACTAAAATCCTATGTCTTCGAGCGAAGACAACGAGAGCAAATCTTATCCAGAGTCGGATAAGTCAGCTTTACTTGTAGCCCAAAGTCAAGTTGTCACGCAGTGTTTGAAATCTGACCGCCAGACACGTGTCAGGCCTTAGTGACCCAGTGGTCATTTTGGATAAATCAGGTCGGTTGCCTAGTGGCTATAAATAGCCCACCCCTACACCATAAATTGGTGGCTGCTCAGAGTTAGTGCACGGCTTTTGTCGCTCGTGAGCAACCCACCAAGAGTTTGAGAGAGAAATCTGTGAGGACAAAGCCCAAAACACCCAGAGCCCAAAGAGTGTTTGGCATCATCAAGTCTTCCTGTCCGCTTGATCCAAAGACTTGTTACACTTGAGGACTGTGAATCCTCCAACCGTTAGGCGCCGCTGCTCGAGCATCCAAGAGTAATTGTGGATCGCCGGTGAACGAAGTCTGTGAAGGTTTGGAAGTCTACCTGAAGACTTACCAGAGTGATTGGGGGGACTATGTTTCCTTAGCTCAAGGGGAATATAGTGAAGACACGGTCTTCTCGAGTTCAATCTCAGCCTCCCTAATTAGACGACAGTTGTCACAAAGAATCGAACTGGTCGAACAAATCCTTGTCTTCACAACACACTGGTTCTATCTCTTACTCTCCTTACTTACAGTTTGTCTTTGTGAAGTCATTGCCTGATTGCTCTACCTGTTTGACTTCACTGTGTGACTACTTGTTCTGATTGGCTTCATACTATGTTCTATCGTGATCCTACTACCTAGCTGCTATTTGTCATCATGCTTTAGCTTCATACCTGTTTGACTATGGCTTGTCTAGTGTAGTTCATCTTCCGCTGCATGTTTATAGGTTTGGTTTTCATGTTTGTCTTCAAACTTTCATGTTTTGAAGACTTTCATAAAATCGCCTATTCACCCCCCTAGTCGATAACTAGCACTTTCAATTGGTATCGAGCAAGGTACTCCTTGTTCGCGTGATTCGCTTTAACCACCGGAGTTTTAGCTATGTCGATCGCAGGATAATCAAAGTCTCCGCCATGCGTCCTGCCTTTGATGGAACTGAATATCCCTACTAGAAGAATAAGATGTGTATGCATCTTGAAGACATTGATGTCGACCTGTGGTATGTCGTCAAGAACGGCATTCCCAAGACCGGTGAAGGTGTCACCCTATCGATGTCAAGAAGTTCATTCAACTCGATTCTATCGCGAAGAACATCATCTCAGGGTCATCCGCCAAAGGGCGATGGCCGTGTGAGTGCTTTGGAAACGCCGGTTAGTCCGGGACTGGCTTCCAAGGTCAATGAAGGCGTTTCAACTCGAGAGATCAAAGAATTAGTGTCCTACGCAACCTCTTCAACCGCTTCAAGAGAAATGACAATGAAAATGTCCAGCTCACGCTTGATCGCCTCATCGACATCACAAACGAAGCTTCATGCTCGGCGCCACCGAGATTACTAAGCATTTAATCGCCAAGACGCCTCAGATCTCTTGATAGCTCATTTGACACTCTAGCTCTTATGATTCAAGAACGCCCTGACTTCAAGACACTCGATCCATCTGACATACTTGAGAGGCTTAACACACATGAGTTCCAGCTATCTGAGAAAAGAGATATCTATGGTCCCAACTATGGCCGAACTCGCGCTTTGAAGGCAAAGGTTGTTTCCTCATCTGAAGAACAATCTAACTACAGTTCCAGTGAAGCTGAAGACCTTGGAAAGGAGCTGGCTATGCTTGTGAAGAAGTTTCAGAAGTTCACTAAGAAGAAAGGCTTTAGAAAGTCTTCACGATCCAGCTCAAGAAATGATGAAGCTTCTTCCCATGACCACAAGAAGAGAACTTGTCACAAGTGCAAGAAACCTGGTCACTAAATCTCCGAGTGTCCACAGTGGGAAAATGAGAAGAAAAAGAAGAAGAGCAAGGAATATGATTCTGATGACAAGAAGAAGAAGAAATACTCAAAATCTTCTTCCAAGTCCTCTTCCAAGTCTTCATCACACAAGAAAAGTTCATCTGGCAAGGCTCATGCTTTTGTTGGCAAGGAAATGGATTCAGAGGAGGAGTCTGCTTCTGAGAAGGCAGAGATGGTGGAGTCTGAGGAGGAATCTGACTCTGGTGTTGCAAGTCTAGCTCTGGCTTCAGCCTACGTTGCCAAGTCCATCTTCAACACTGAAGACAATGTATCCATCACCAACGCTGATGCCATTGACAAGGACGACTCCGCTCCCACTTACTGCTTCATGGCACGCGGTGCCAAGGTAAACTCACGCGATGCTTACTTTCAAACATCAAGTAAAGATGACTCTGATTGTGAATCCAAACCCAGCTACAAAACACTTGCTAAAATTGCAACTGAACAATGTAAAGCTATGGAACATATTCAAAACTGTTAGACAAAAGCGATGATCTGTTGACGCTGAAATGACCCGATCTCAGTCCTTAATTGAAGATATAAAAATCTTCATGTTAAGTACCAAGAGCTTGAAGGTCATCATGAATCACTCTCAACAACCCATGAAAAGGTTTCCTATGATTATCTTCAAAGGAAGCAAGAACTTGAGAAGTTGAGAGCGGCTCATGAAGATCTTCAAAAGGAAAACGAGTCATTTCAAGGCCAATGATCAGTCCTGCTTAGGAAGGATTTGAACCACCATGTTTAAAATGTCTTGTGCGTGATAACGCTAACTCGCTGTTGAGTGTTCTACTCGTTGCTACTGTTTCATTATCTTCAACCAGCGATGTGGTAACTAACCCCTTTGGAGGATGCCACCGTTGTTGCCGATGAAAATGCTAGATTGAAAACATTGCTTGAAACAGGATGTACAAAAGCCTCAAGGGGCATCGACACTATGTGATGTCCTCAAAAGCAGATCCCTAACCAAACCCTAGGAAAGAGGGTGTTGGGTTCGAGAGGAAAATGAATGTTGATGGTTCTTATCGAAGCCCGAGCAGCACCCCAAAACCACATGGGTTGTGCAAAGGAATCTTCAATGGATCCATCCACCTTATCTGGATTACTTTTGCTAACCCAATTGTTATTGATGAACTTTGATGCAAACTATAAACTGTTTAAGAATCAGAATGGTGAAGTGTTTGCTAGGTATATTGGTACTAATCGCAGGAATGGACCACCTATGAAGAAGATCTGGTGCCTAAACAAAGTATTGAGAATCTTCCCGTGAATGTCATCATGACACCACCGAGGAAGAAGACAAACACTGCACCTATGGCTTCATATGGCCCAAAGGCTTCATACAGATACATGACTCATGAGAGTCGCCTAATGCCAATGTTTTGCAGGAAAGACATACTCAGATGAATGAATATGAGCGTGTATCTTCAAACCGCTATGTTCACAAAACTAAGAATTTTTCTGCCTATTCATATGAGTATTATTCACCTCCTGCAAGGCTATTTGCTAGGGCTTCAAAGCTGAAGTTCTCAGATGCTGCACTTAGACTCATTGCTTCGAAGGTACCCCTGAAAATGTGGGTGGTTAAGAACACTTAACTTTCTTTTGCAGGGAAAGGTCTCCAGCCGGAAATCAAAGGCGTCCGATGCTATTGCTGGGGACCTAAAACACATTATGGGACGCAAGATAAAATGCCCAAATGGTCTTACTATGTATTTCGCTTCAATCGCTTGCTACCATACTATCAGTCCTAACCTTGATCTCGAGCTTTGATAATCCTCTTGTGCGCAAATGTTTATGCTTCACAATACTTTTGTGAAGCCTATCCTCCTAATCGCATTGTAGGGTACGACACCGTGCTTCGTAATGGATTATGGACAGCGGATGCACTAACCACATGACTGGTGATCAAGTCTTCTCATGGACTCAACTCACGTCCATGTGATAAAAGTCACATCACATTCACGACACCGGTAAAAGCAAGGTATTGGGCCTAGGTAGAGTTGCAATTTCAAGGATCAGACATGGACAAAGTGATGGTTGTTGAATCCCTTGGTTTCAACTTAATGTCCGTCTCAATGCTTTGTGACTTAAACATGATTGTGCTATTTGGAAAATATCGCTGCCTTGTACTAATGGAATCGACAAGTCTCTAGTCTTCAAGGGTACAAGAAAGACGATCTGTACATGGTAGACTTCTCAGCAGGACCACAGATCTCTGAGGGGGGAAACGCCACCACAGGTTACACACGACAAACTGAAAAATAGTAATAATTGAATTTATAAAAACAAATATGCTGTAATAAAAAATAAAAAAATGCAAAGTACCTACGCCGACGGCACGACTGGCCGGCATATCTCATACCTTATCCACTGCTCGTCGCTGGTAGGTGGGGACTAGTTTATGCCGACGGCCAGGCCATCGGCTTAGGTCCAACATTATCCAGCTTGTTGCACGCCTCCTCTCTCCACTCACTGCACGCCTCATCTCCTCCACTGCTTTCCCCCAACCGCCGCCGCCACCCTCTCTCCGTGCCGCACGCCGACGCCCCCGCCTCGACCCACGCCACGCCATCCTCCCGAACCGGCCATTGCTCGCCCGCCTAATCCTCCCGCCTCGCCGCCTCGACATCCTCCCCGCCCCACGCCTCGCCGCCCTCCCCGCCCCAGTTGCCCGACGCCCTCCGTGTCTCAGCGCCTGCTCGTCTGCTACTGCCTCGACGTCCTCCCGCTCTGCCGCCTGGTCTGTGACTCTGCTTATGTCGCCGTCGCTTCGCTGGCCAGACTGCCCGAAGGGCTCGACCCGCCGCTGGTCCGGGCTTTTCCCGGCCGGTTGGAGCAACCGGCCCTCCCTGTTCTGCAGCTCATCACCGCCCCCCAACCGCCGCCATCCCTCTCCTCCGACCCGGCCAGCCGGCCCTCTACGTGAGTTTTTTGCTTCTTTTTTAGTGTTTTGGTACTGTTTTTAGGTCGAAAAATGCATAGATGATGGAATGTATGTCATATTTGTTAGATGTAGTTAGTCTGCAAAATATTGATCAATGGATGTTATTAGCAATATGAGTTTTTTTAAGTTGAAGTGTGAATTTTGTTATGTGATGTGTGATTATATACTTTTTGCACGGTGGTATTTTGATCATGATGGTTGCTACAAATCAATGATGAAATATTTATTGACACTTAATGGTCTTGCTAGAGAATACTTATTTGAGAAAAATGGTGATGTTCATAACTTGTTCATATGGATTTCTTTTAGATGATGATGACTGTTAGATGAGGAGAGATAATGATGATTTTTTATGCTTCGACGATTTTGACATGATGATGATGACCGATGATAGATGATTGTTAGATGATGATGTGGATGATAGATGATGATATTTTTTATGCTTCGTGATTTTTGAGATGATGATGATGATGATTGTGATGTTCTAAATTTTTGTCGCGATGGATTTTGCAGGCTTTGTGGTGTCGTGATTTCATCGTGAGTGATCGCTGTATGACGGTTGGTCCCTCGAGCATCCCTCCGCTGTTCGACTACTTCCTCTACAGCCGAGGGTGAGCTACAAGTCCATCTCCTCCATTTTTTAATATCACTAGATTTCATTCTCAAGTCAATCGGGCGAATTTAGGCGTTCCCCGTCGAAGAGTTGCATCGATAAATATGCATTAAATTGCATATTTATCACCGCAGCTCTTTCGGATTGTCCAGCATTTTCCATGGACAGCCCGAGGATGTGTAGATTGTATGTTCTCCATGTTCTACCCTGCTCCAAGACAGGATTTCGCGGCGCCCCCATTGTTCTCCGGAGCACATTCTCTCGCTATTTTCCGAGACGTATCCGGAGAACAGCGGGAGGTGCTACCAAATTTTGTCTCGAACGCGTAGAATGTAGAACGACTCAATCTACACATCCTCGGTGGGATTAGGACCCATCTTTACCTATTAGAGATGTAGGTGAATTCAACGCGTAGAAACTGAAAATTTGATGTGATTAATTTAAGTGAACTTAATTATGTTGTGTGGTTTGCAAAATGCAGAGGATGGCAGATAATCGGGATGTACAAGTGGTTTTATCCGCGTAATCGAGTAACATCAGAGTGGATCACGAAAATCGATGTGTATTTAAAGGAGATATTCCGTCCAATGAGAATTATCCCACCATGCCCCCAGGCGAGATGTGCCGACGTCACCATGGAAATCAGACGGACATGAGTGAGCACCTTCGACGCACGGATATATGCCAAACGCTGACATGCCGCCGATAAACATAGCCGAGCAGGACCGTGGTAGAGAGGAGGTGATGCGACAACGATCGATGGATATGAGGACGACGGGTCGTGGACATGCTAGATGATGTCATTGTTGCAGTAGACGGCAAATGCAACACCTTCAAACAATGAACCCGAGGATCCGAGGCAACCGCAAAGGCCTTCTTGGAGGTCTTGGCCTCGTCGAAGAAACCTCTTTATGCGGGTGCGAAAATATCTCAGCTGGATGCCATCTCGCAAATCGATTGCAGTCAAGGCTGAGTATTGGTTGCAGCCAGAAATGCTTCAAGCATTCCGGGAGTATGGGCTAACAGCCTCCGAGGGTCATGAACTGCCGAAAAGCATGTACGATACAAAGAAAATAATGAAGGCACTCTCTATGGATTATGAGAAAAGGATGGTGAGAAAAAGCAGCTAACCATCCCCGTTAAGGTTCTTCGGTATCTTTATTTTACAAAAAGACTGCAGCGTCTTTTCATCATGAAGGAGTCTGCTAAAATGATGAAGTGGCACAAGGAAGATATAAGGTACAATCCAGAAAAAAATCGTACATCCATCGGGAGGGGAAGCATGGAAGTCGTTCGATGAAGAATACCCCGAGGAAGCAGCCGAGGCTGGGAATGTCAGAATAGCCATATCAGGTGATGGGTTGAATCCATATGGTATGTCCTCCAATCCATACAGTTGCTGGCATGTGTTTGTAATTCCGCTCAATCTTCTTCCCGGTGCCCTAATGCAACGGAAGACCATGTTCTTATCGCTCAGCATTCCTGGGCCTGAATACCCGGGGAAGCAATTGGGTGTGTTTATGCAGCCGCTGGTGGATGCTTTGCACCATTCTTGGTACTTTCCGAGGTTGACATACGACCGATCTGCAGAGAAATTTTTGATGAAAGTTTGGTTGCACTATTGCATGCATGACTTTCCGGCTATGCTCTATTCTCATGGATGGTGTACAAGTGGAAGATGCCATGCCCAGGTGCATGCAGGCTCGCAAATGATTTGGCTGAGTAAGGGTGGCAAGTATGTAGCCTTTGACCTGCATCGACAGCTTCCCTCCGCACCATCCGCATAGGAAGACAAGAAGAACTTCACGAAAGGCCGAAGTTGTTCATGAAGTAACCGAGATTCCAACATTTTCGGGGCAGATGTTCTTGCTCAGCTAAAAGCTCTCAAGCCTAAAGTCAAAGGCAAAGGCAAAGGCAAAGCCAAAGGCTTCAAGGATATGGTGAGACGCACAACCGACTCACATTACCCCTTCTCGCAGCTTCCCTATTTCAAGGACCTCAAACTTCCTTACAATATTGATGTGATGCACACCGAAAAGAAGGTGGCAGAGTCCCTTTTCCACACGATCCTGAACATTCCTGATAAGACGAAGGATAACGCAAAGCTAGAGCCGATCAACAGAGAATTTGTGATAGACCACGCTGAACATGAAGCCTCCCACAGCGGTCGAAAAAACTTGTTCAAGCCGATGCTGACTTTGTCCTTAAACCGCCGTAAAAAAGAAGTACTTATCTGGCTGAAACAAATTTTGAAGTTCACCGATGGTTATGCATCGAATATAAGTAAGGGAGTCAATATTTCAACGGAAAAGTGACCGCCCGAGGAGTCATGACTACCATGTATGGATTGAGCGGATAATGCCGTGATGGTTCGAGGCTATGTCCCCGAGCATGTCCGGGCGAGTGCTTGCCGAGCTTAGCCATTTTTTCCGCACGCCTGTAAGCAAAGAAGTAAGTAAAGAGGTGATAAAAAATTGCATAATAAGGTACCAGAGTTGATAGTCAAGCTAGAGAAGATCTTTCCGCCAGGCTTCTTTACTCCGATGACACATCTCATTCTGCACCTCGCGAACGAGGTATTGTTGGGGGGCATGCAGAATCGCCGGCAAGACGGCCCCGAGAGGCGTAACAAGCATCTTATCGATGAAATGTGGAAAGAAAGCTAAGATTGAAGCTTCCATGGCTGAGGCAGTTATCTTGGAGGAGGTGTCGCACCTCGTGACATCATACTATCCGCACTAATGCTCCCCATCTACATAACAAGGTGCCTCGACACAATATAGAAGAGCCCAAGTATCAACCCAGGCTCGATCTATTCAACGCAAGAAGGTGGGAGGGCTGGGGCCCCAAATCTTATAACATGCCACGACAAGAGTGGGAAGACCTCATGTTCTATATCTTGCACAACATCGAGGAAGTTGAGGAAGTGTGGATGAGGTAATACCACTACATCATTCCTTTATGTCTTCCACATCATCATGTTCCATGTTCACTTAGTCCCGGTCTAACACCGCTTTTCTTTTTTTAGTGATTTCGTTCAAGAGGAATGGACGGGAGTGAATCCTCCTACTGAGGCGGAGGCACTTACTCTTCTCCGTCATGGAAACCCTGGACATAAAAATTTTGTTGCTTGGTTCATGGATAAAGTAATTTTCCACACTCCCCTATTAAATACCTAGTTCAACATTTATTAGTTAACCGAACTAATGCACGCAACAATTTCCATTATACTTGTAGGGAAAAGATCCGAACATTTCCATGGATGATGAATTGAGATGGGTTTCTATGGGTTTTGACCCTGCCGTCATGACATGTAAAAAGTATGATGTGAATGGGTATCGCCCATACAGAGGAGCACCAAAACAGCCGCCCGATCCCAAAACTATAAATACCGGAGTGTACACCCCCGGTCAAAATTAAGTAGACTACTACGGAAGGGTACAAAATATATACAAGGTTAAATTTTGCCAGGGGCGTGAGACCCTAAGTCTGCCTGTGTTCAAATGCCGATGGTTCGATCCGTGGGAGGGGGTAAAACATACGCCTTCCATTGGTTTGGTCGAAGTTAAACCATCAACTATCTATGCCGGAGCCGATCTCTTCATTGCGGCTACCCAAGCTACACAAGTATATTATCTGCCTTACCCATGCCAGAGAGAGTATCTAAAGGGTTGGGAAGTTGTGTTCAAGGTGTCACCACATGGTAAGCTACCAGACCCGAATGAAGACGATTACTACAACATTAACCCCATGACATACGAGGGAGTGTTCTATCAAGAGCAACCTGATGATGATGATGTGGTTAGAAACGATGACGCTAGACCATTGGGTGATGATGATGTGGATCCAAACATCGACGATGCACGGAATGATGGTGAGACCATTGTCAATGAAAATGACATACTTCTGCTAGAAAAGTTAAACGAAGACACTGACGACGAGGAAGAGCCTCCACCTCCGTCGGACAACAAAGATGATATGATTGATAGTGATGATGAGACGGACCGAGAAATAGGTAACAACAGTGATGATTCATATGGGTTCTAGCAGATGTACGTTTCAAGTCTTTTTTTTCTATAGTTTAGGAATATGCCTTTTATGCATTTTTATTAATGTGTTTATTATCATGCATTTTCCTTCATTTCATTAATTTACTAATTGCTTATTCTCTTTTCAATGCAGGTTCGTGGAACATGGGCAAGGGGAAGGCCGACGGCGTGGGTTTCCTACGCAAGGTCGTCGGCCTGCCTAGTCGGAGTGGTCGAGCACGTAATCCTCCCCCTCGGCTACTTGACGATGACTCTCACAGGAGGTCGAGGGAGAGGTGCCCCAGAGGAGGAGGGGCGGGGAGAGCCTCTAGAGGGCGAGGTGGTGGGGAGAGCCACCATGTGGGGTCGCGGTCGAAGAGCGCACCTCACCAACATAGGGGTGTTGAGCGAGGCCCTCCTCTAGTGAGGTACACTCTGGGGAGGAGGAGGAGGAGGAGGAGGTGTAGGAGGAGGCAGGCGAGGAGGAGGAGGAGGAGGAGGAGGAGGAGGAGGAGGTTGGGGAGGGGGAGGCAGGCGAGGAGGAGGGTGGTGGCGGGAAGGGGGTTGACAACAAGGGGTGGCTGCGTGGTAACGCAAAGCTACGAAAGCAGGTTCCTGCTACTGAGGAGCAAAAGTGGCTCATTGAGCCCACGGGAAAAGAGTAAGTGCTACTTTGTAATAATTTCATTATTTTGCTTGTCACATGCTTATTCCGGTTGTTCTTTATTTTGCTTGTCACATGCTAATAGTTCATTCTTTTGCAGCAATTGGATATATTCTAAAGGGGTCCGTATTCCCAACGGCCTCATCACCGCCTTGCTGAAGTTATACTGGCCGGGGTTGTACTGTCCGGATCTAGTCAGGCAGCTGGACCGGTCGGGTTTTGGCCACGAGCTGGGACCATTGGGAAGCGGCCTCCACGCTGACCATGAGACCCATTCCAAGACCGTGATCACTACTTTCTGGTGAGTTCTTCGTAAGCACAAGTCCATTCTAGTTTCATGACTGATTTAACTCATGGCTTCTTCCATTCTTGTTTCATGCATGATTGTAGAAATTCTATCGAAGTTCTTCCGAGCATTGTATTAGAGCGACCACATCGGTTGCGCGCTAATGCAAGAAGAAGGCCCGCCAGATGCAAAGACGAGGTGCGCTTATGTGGCTATCTCGACATACTACCACGACGTTTTGGTTTGAAGATGACCAAGGAAGAAGCACGGACGATGGGCATTACCTTGAGAGGCCCGAGTTCTTGGTAAGTATAAAAGATTTTTATTATGCTTTCATATATTGTGCTTTCATTATGCTTTCATTACCATGTGGTACATTTCACCGTTTCATGTTGACATGCCATTATGCTTTTATTATGTAGGTGTGTCCAAATTGGTGTTATGGAAAAGACGAGTCCTGGGCGGCATTGGTGGATCTTTGGTGTGATGAGGCTGGAGTCTGGGCGGCTACGAGAATCAAAAATAAGGCTAACCGAGGGACAGAGGGAGTACATGCTCAGGGAAACCGAAACCACTATCTCCACAAGGCAGTTAATGTATGACTAACCCCATTAAACATTCTTCTTCTTCTATTTACCATCACTTTCTTATGTATGACTAACCTCTGCTTGGTGGTGCAGGAGGAGAAACTGAAGTGGCCACTCTCGACATGCAGGCGTGGAGATCGCCCATACGCGAAGGACTCCAAGCCCGGCGAGCCCAAGTACTACGGCAAGAAGACCGCCGGAGGAAGGAGGCCTACTCCGCAGCAGATCTGGGTTACATCCCGACACACCCGACCCCATTGCGGCGGATCTGGACGAGGGCGGTGGTGAGCATGGGGCCCAAGGAGCACGGTCGGAGGCGGTTCTCGATCTTGTGATCACTCCTACTATCTCCTACACACAGCCTGCCGGATCGACCCGAGCCTCGAGCCAACAAGACGAGCCAGCCAAAGGACTGCAAGGCATTCCCCCTCTTCAGAGCAGCAATCTATAAGTATTTTCCTCTTATCTTCATTGCTCACTTTATTTTCCGTGATCTAGTAGTTTTATGAGTTCCATCATGTCATACCGTAGGCCTACCTGGAGTACACACGCGAGGAGACCATGGCGGCATAGAGGCTTCATGAACACCAAGTGCAGAGGGATCGCCACCGAGCAAGCTTTTCAGAAATGGCGGCCGCAGTGTCCTCGCCAGCCAACACAATGCCCTCCAAAGACAACCAGTGCTGCTGACCTTTGAGGAGTTTGTGGCACGTAACGCTGGCCCCTCGCCGTTAGTTCATCCCCAATCTATTCAGCCAAAGCATGTCATGCCTTTCAACCCACCATATATCCCGTTAATATGTCTTTTCAACATCCAGGAACAGTGGATCTACTGCTGGCGGTGGTCTTCGCAGCACTGAGACACGGAGTTCGACCACTCCGATCCACGGAGGCGGAGGCGGAGGTGGAGGCGGTCTTGGCGGTAGCGCTGCCGAAGCATCGACGACTGGCTTCGCGCTTTGGCGGTGACGACCTCCGCAGGTTTCGACGCCCCGGGCGCTTAAGCCTTTGGGTCATATTGTGGCGTTCTCGATGCTGTGATACTTATATGCTTGTGATGTTTCTTATCTTATTGTTGTTTGTGAGATTCTTATATGCTTGGTGGTGATGATACTTATATGTTTATGCTTTATGATGCTTCTTATGATGTGTGATGATGAATTTGTTGTGTGATGCTGCCTCATCATACGTGATGTTGCTTCTTATATATGCTGCTTCTATATATGATGTGTATATTCAAATGAATTGAGCCAAAAGAAACAGAAAAAGAAAAAACTGGACAGAACTATGCCGATGGTCTCGCCGTTGGCATAGGCTCGGCGTGAGCTCCCAAAGGGTCGACACGCAGTAGGTCTATGCCGACAGCCCGCCGCCGGCTTAGTTTGAAACTATGCCGACGGCCCAGCCATCGGCATATACCGCCCTCAGAGCAACGACTTCTCGCCATGTGGCATTTCTATGCCGACGCTCGCCGTCGGCATAGTTCTGAACTGCCGACGGCCCCCGCTCAAGCATAGATGCGCCACGCGGGCAGAAGCCGCTGGTCGCGACTTGACGGCAGCCGCCGTTAGGCGATGACGTTGCCGACGGCCAGGGCCGTCGACATAGATGTACCGCCACCGTCGGGAAAGGGTCTATGCCGACGGCCTTTCTATGCCGACGGTCATCCTGGCTACGCAGACGGATATGTTGCCGACGGCCCTATGCCGACGGGGGCCGTCGGCATAGGCCTGTCCCGACGGCTAGTCAGGGCTATGCCGACGGCCCTGGCCGTCGGCATAGGGTGCGATTACGGTAGTGGTTAGAATCAGATCGGACATCCGCCATTGTTTCTAAAGCTTCAGATCAAGTTGAGGAACTATGAGCAGAGAGATGGCCCCACCCTATACAATTAGAGTTTGTCCCAGGTCACTCATATCCTTACACTGCAGGGAAGTAATCCATTATATATCCTCAAATATGTGATGCCTTCCACCTCCTATTATAATTACAGAAGATGCCCATCCATCAACACCGCTGGGAACCAGGAGAAACACTGTGGTGGTCTGATCTCCTCCAAAGAGCAGCACACAATCCCTGCATCGTTCGCGACATGTTAGTTTGATTCCGTTCCCCTTCATACTTTGTATCTCTGCATCTTTCAAGTTCTGACCACGCATCAATCTAGCGTCTTCAGTTCATGAATTTATCCCACGATGGTTGATGCAATGGAGGAGGTGTACCGACGACTGTTTGATGTATTGGGTGCCTGCTACCGTGGGTGATGTTGCTAAGGAAAAAACCGCAGAAGACTAGCCGCGAAGGTATTCGCCTTCTTCCCACCATTCAGTTATGTTGCCCGTTACGCTTACTGCCATCAATGGGAAAGAAGGTATGTGTGCTTAAATTATCTGCCTGATAATATATTTACACATATAATTATCCTATAATACCGTGTTCAAATCGATCATGTTTTGCTCGCCACGTCCAGATTTTAGTTCTTCCATTGATGTTTCGTCTTCAGTAGAAACTAGTCCTATTGCACATTGTGGTCAATGAGGATTAGGTGGTACTGATAATGTTTACTGTGTTACTCTATGATTTGTTCCATTTTCTCAACTTTTATGTAACATACTTGTATCATGCTTTTAGAATAGAGCTGGTAGAGGATAATACACCAATATTTTATGTTCTTTCCTGCAGGAGCTTATGTATATATGTGATTGAGCGTCGAATCTATGTAGAGAAGTCACTTGATGAGTTATACTAGGAACCTTTTAGGATATTAGTATATTTTCAGTTATGCTCTCATATGGGATATCCACAATTTTTTCAGATCTATTTACTTCTGTATTTAGTGATGCTTCTCATTGTTCTTTGCTCTCGTGAAACACCTATGGGCGAGGCAATATATTTTCCCGTTTATATATCGGCATTCCTTTTTAAAAAAAATTGGCATTGAGGGTCTATTATACATGTTTCGTCTACACCCTGCTGTGTGCTTAATTTCCTTTCTTATATATGAACAAATGGCAAGACATACAAAGCACGGTTCATCGCATCTGAACGGCAGTTTCTATACATTATACCTTTATCCATCTCACAGATCTACCCTTCTATCTACATGAAAATATATCCTTTTTTTTACTCATAAGGAAATCTATCTACATGTAATCTATGGATTATTTTTTGTTTCAAATGGAGTACTCTATATAATTTTTATTATTTATACAAAACTGTGTATTCGGTTAAATGTGCCCTTTTTCTAGAGAGAGTGAAAACTGGCGTAAAGCAGATTATATTGGTAGACCAATAAAATAGCTATGTAGTGGTAGTTGCCCAGCAATGTTTATATCCCTAATTAGGCTCAATTTTCAGGCTGTACTCAGATTGTTTTCCTCATAGGCAGAATTAATTGCTGAGCTAAGTTAATTACTTTATGTTTCAGAACAAATTGGATCTAAAATTTGTAGATCGATTGGTGATATTAGAGAAAAGTCCTACGCCTAACTTTTAGTAAAAAGTTTTCAGAGATTCTTATATTACTCGCTGGGACAGAAGTGAACAAGTGCCATGCATGGTGAACTATCCCTGGCTTTAAGAGATGTGCATATGATGACAAGGTTGCATTTGGCTGGAGCAAGCGTCTCTTCAAATTATCTGAATTATTTTACTTTTTTCTATGCGGTTTCTATTATGGAATTCTCTTAATTCTCTACCCATTTTTCGCTGCAGTTTCAGTCCTTCTCTAGCTTATAGTGAGTATTTTGTTTTTCAACACCCTATGATTATTCGCTTCAGTTAGCTGGACGAATGTGCTTCTGTTATAGGAATTGTGTAAGTGCATCTAGTGCCACCCCTAGTTTAGTTTTGGAGTATTGACGACAAATGTGGTTGAGGGACTAATGTGTTTGTGAGAATTGCAGGATAACACAGGCAGTAGTCCCTCCTTGATTCGGTTTACCTACCGGAGATGACCCCTAAAAATGTATGAAGACATTGAAGACAATGGCGGTACGTGAAGATATCCACATTGAAGACTATGACAGAAGAAGACATTGAGTGAAGACTATGGAGCACGAAGACTTAGCTGTTTCGTTGTTTCTTTTCTTCTTTGTTGAGTCATATGAACCACCGCACTGTTAAGTGGGGTCCAAGTGATCAAAGTCAGAATGACTGAAGTGATGCTCAACCAAAATCCTATGTCTTCGAGCGAAGACAACGAGAGCAAATCTTATCCAGAGTCGGATAAGTCAGCTTTACTTGTAGCCCAAAGTCAAGTTGTCACGTGTGTTTGAAATCTGACCGTTATGACACGTGTCAGTTCCTTAGTGACCCAGTGGTCATTTTGGATAAATCAGGTCGGTTGCCTAGTGGCTATAAATAGCCCACCCCTACACCATAAATTGGTGGCTGCTCGAGTTAGTGCACGGCTTTTGTCGCTCGTGAGCAACCCACCTCCAAGAGTTTGAGAGAGAAATCCTTGTGAGGACAAAGCCCAAAACACCCAGAGCCCAAAGAGTGTTTGGCATCATCAAGTCTTCCTGTCCGCTTGATCCAAAGACTTGTTACACTTGAGGACTGTGAATCCTCCACCGTTAGGCGCCGCTGCTCGAGCATCCAAGAGTAATTGTGGATCGCCGGTGAACGAAGTCTCTGTGAAGGTTTGAAGTCTACCTTGAAGACTTACCAGAGTGATTGGGCGGGACTATGTTTCCTTAGCTCAAGGGGAATATAGTGAAGACACGGTCTTCTCGAGTTCAATCTCAGCCTCCCTAACTAGACGACAGCTTGTCACAAAGAATCGAACTGGTCGAACAAATCCTTGTCTTCACAACACACCGGTTCTATCTCTTACTCTCCTTACTTACAGTTTGTCTTTGTGAAGTCATTGCCTGATTGCTCTACCTGTTTGACTTCACTGTGTGACTACTTGTTCTGATTGGCTTCATACTATGTTCTATCGTGATCCTACTACCTAGCTGCTATTTGTCATCATGCTTTAGCTTCATACCTGTTTGACTATGGCTTGTCTAGTGTAGTTCATCTTCCGCTGCATGTTTATAGGTTTGGTTTTCATGTTTGTCTTCGAAACTTTCATGTTTTGAAGACTTTCATAAAAATCGCCTATTCACCCCCCCCCCTAGTCGATAACTAGCACTTTCAATTGGTATCAGAGCAAGGTACTCCCTTGTTCTGTGTGATTCGTTTAACCACCGGAGTTTTAGCTATGTCGATCGCAGGATAATCAAAGTCTCCGCCATGCGTCTCCTGCCTTTGATGGAACTGAATATCCCTACTAGAAGAATAAGATGTATGCATCTTGAAGACATTGATGTCGACCTGTGGTATGTCGTCAAGAACGGCATTCCCAAGACCGGTGAAGGTGTCACCCTATCGATGTCAAGAAGTTCATTCAACTCGATTCTCACCGCAAGAACATCATCTGTGGTCATCTCGCCAAAGGGCGTATGGCCGTGTGAGTGCTTTGGAAACGCCGGCTTAGTCTGGGACTGGCTCTCCAAGGTCAATGAAGGCGTTTCAACTCAGAGAGATCAAAGAATTAGTGTCCTACGCAACCTCTTCAACCGCTTCAAGAGAAATGACAATGAAAATGTCCAGCTCACGTTTGATCGCCTCACTGACATCACAAACGAGCTTCATGCTCTCGGCGCCACTGAGATTACCAAGCATTTAATCGTCAAGACGCCTCTGAGATCTCTTGATAGCTCATTTGACACTCTAGCTCTTATGATTCAAGAACGCCCTGACTTCAAGACACTCGATCCATCTGACATACTTGAGAGGCTTAACACATGAGTTCCAGCTATCTCGAGAAAAGAGATATCTATGGTCCCAACTATGGCGAACTCTCGCTTTGAAGGCAAAGGTTGTTTCCTCATCCAAGAACAATCTAACTACAGTTCCAGTGAAGCTGAAGACCTTGGAAAGGAGCTGGCTATGCTTGTGAAGAAGTTTCAGAAGTTCACTAAGAAGAAAGGCTTTAGAAAGTCTTCACGATCCAGCTCAAGAAATGATGAAGCTTCTTCCCATGACCACAAGAAGAGAACTTGTCACAAGTGCAAGAAACCTGGTCACTAAATCTCCGAAAGTGTCCACAAGTGGGAAAATGAGAAGAAAAGAAGAAGAGCAAGGAATATGATTCTGATGACAAGAAGAAGAAGAAATACTCAAAATCTTCTTCCAAGTCCTCTTCCAAGTCTTCATCACACAAGAAAAGTTCATCCGCAAGGCTCATGCTTTTGTTGGCAAGGAAATGGATTCAGAGGAGGAGTCCGCTTCGAGAAGGCAGAGATGGTGGAGTCCGAGGAGGAATCGACTGTGTTGCAAGTCTAGCTCGCTTCAAATTTCACGCTGCCAAGTCCATCTTCAACATCAAGACAATGTATCCATCACCAACGCTGATGCCATTGACAAGGACGACTCCGCTCCCACTTACTGCTTCATGGCACGCGGTGCCAAGGTAAACTCACGCGATGCTTACTTTCAAACATCAAGTAAAGATGACTCTGATTGTGAATCCAAACCCAGCTACAAAACACTTGCTAAAATTGCAACTGAACAATAGAAAGCTATGGAACATATTCAAAAACTGTTAGACAAAAGCGATGATCTGTTGGACGCTGAAATGACCCGATCTCAGTCCTTAATTGAAGATATAAAAAATCTTCATGTTAAGTACCAAGAGCTTGAAGGTCATCATGAATCACTCTCAACAACCCATGAAAAGGTTTCCTATGATTATCTTCAAAGGAAGCAAGAACTTGAGAAGTTGAGAGCGGCTCATGAAGATCTTCAAAAGGAAAACGAGTCATTTCGCGCTCAACAGATCAGTCCTGCTTAGGAAGGATTTGAACCACCATGTTTAAAATGTCTTGTGCGTGATAACGCTAACTCTGTTGCTGAGTGTTCTACTGTTGCTACTGTTTCATTATCTTCAACCAGCGATGTGGTAACTAACCCCTTTGCGGAGGATGCCACTGTTGTTGCTGATGAAAATGCTAGATTGAAAACATTGCTTGAAACAGGGATGTACAAAAGCCTCAAGGGGCATCAGACACTATGTGATGTCCTCAAAAAGCAGATCCTGAACCGAAACCCTAGGAAAGAGGGTGTTGGGTTCGAGAGGAAAATGAATGTTGATGGTTCTTACTGGAAGCCTGAGCAGTACCCCAAAACCACATGGGTTGCTGCAAAGGAATCTTCAATGGATCCATCCACCTTATCTGGATTACTTTTGCTAACCCAATTGTTATTGATGAATCCTTTGATGCAAACTATAAACTGTTTAAGAATCAGAATGGTGAAGTGTTTGCTAGGTATATTGGTACTAACTGCAGGAATGGACCACCTATGAAGAAGATCTGGGTGCCTAAACAGTGTATTGAGAATCTTCCTGTGAATGTCATCATGACACCACCGAGGAAGAAGACAAACACCAGACCTATGGCTTCATATGGCCCAAAGGCTTCATACAGATACATGACTCATGAGAGTCGCCCTAATGCCAATGTTTTGCAGGAAAGACATACTCAGATGAATGAATATGAGCGTGTATCTTCAAACCGCTATGTTCACAAAACTAAGAATTTTTCTGCCTATTCATATGAGTATTATTCACCTCCTGCAAGGCTATTTGCTAGGGCTTCAAAGCTGAAGTTCTCAGATGCTGCACTTAGACTCATTGCTTCGAAGGTACCCCTGAAAATGTGGGTGGTTAAGAACACTTAACTTTCTTTTGCAGGAAAGGTCTCCACCGAAATCAAAGGCGTCCGATGCTATTGTTGGGGACCTAAAACACATTATGGGACGCAAGATAAAATGCCCAAATGGTCTTACTATGTATTTCGCTTCAATCGCTGCTACCATACTATCAGTCCTAACCTTGATCTCGAGCTTTGATAATCCTCTTGTGCGCTAAATGTTTATGCTTCACAATACTTTTGTGAAGCCTATCCTCCTAACTGCATTGTAGGGTACGACACCTCGTGCTTCGTAATGGATTATGGACAGCGGATGCACTAACCACATGACGGTGATCAAGTCTTCTCATGGACTCAACCTTACGTCCATGTGATAAAAGTCACATCACATTCACGACACCGTAAAAGCAAGGTATTGGGCCTAGGTAGAGTTGCAATTTCAAGGATCAAGACATGGACAAAGTGATGGTTGTTGAATCCTTGGTTTCAACTTAATGTCCGTCTCAATGCTTTGTGACTTAAACATGATTGTGCTATTTGGAAAATATCGCTGCCTTGTACTAATGGAATCGACAAGTCTCTAGTCTTCAAGGGTACAAGAAAGACGATCCGACATGGTAGACTTCTCAGCAGGACCACATACAAAATGTATAATTGGACAAAATATAGACAGCACACAACAACAAAGATTCATCGAATACAATAAAAGATTAGTCTCGAATACACCATCATATTAGTCTCTCAATACAATTCATCATATTAGTTCCCAATTGAAAAGACCGAACAAAGATAGAACATTATATTACAAGTCTCGAGACCATGAGTAGCGAGCTTGTCTTCACATTACAAGTCGATATCGATCATCTAAACTACCATCACATAGAAGAGAGCTGCGGTCAACACGATGAGCATCATCACGATGAAACTCGCCTTCATCCGGTTCCTCCAACGCCCCTTCCCTCTCCCGCTAGATAGCGGGCGATTCTAGATTCGCCTCGCCCTAGTGGTGTACCTTTGTAATGTTACCGCTGAATCGGTGAACCTGTCTCCCATTTCCTCCCGTCAGACTCGGGAACCTTATCCTGTACACCTATATACGACGGCATCACTATGCACTAGCCAAACGTAAACGTTAGTACCAATTCACACAATACATAAGCAATATATAAGTATGCAAATGTAACGATCGGAAGAGAAAAGCAAGACATTAATAGCATCGATTACATCTAAGTTGAACGACTCTCAAACCAAAGAGACATACTACAAGTTCATTAAAGTTTAATTACAACATGAGCCAATCGATGTTTCGTAGCTAGACACAGATCACTGCTTTCGACTCGACTCAAGGGACCGAGCGCGGATGAAGCCGCCGCTCATCGTGGAGTCATGAAAGAACGGGCGTTGTCAGCCTGCATTTGTAGCATTGTGTCGATGTCACCGTGGACGTTGATTTGAGGTAGAACTGCCCCGAGGTAACGGCGACATCTTGATGGATGATTTAAACCGATCGATGCAAAAGAATTCTTGTCCGATGTCCGCTCTGATTGCCGACACGCCGCGCCCAATCTTTGAGTTTACTCCAGTAGCGTTGATGATGGTCCGTGACGACGCTCGCATGTGATGGATGGCGAGTAGGCACC